>VZRO01000397.1:0-29638 GCA_013397915.1 Daphoenositta chrysoptera
TCCCTAAAAAGCAAGTTGTGTCATAATACAGCAACTTGGCTGGACAGAGCTCAAGGAGGTGTGGGTGAGGCAGTCCTTAAAGCAGGAACCCCGTGGGATCCACTGAATTACTTGGGAACGTGGAGTTTTGGGGGGGCTTCCAGAAAAAAAATCCAAAACTCGTCCCAGTAATTCCAATATTATTGTTATTGTTCTGTATAAACAGGAAGGATGCTTTGTTATCCATAAATGGGATGTTATGGGAAAAGGGGCTGGTTTGTGGCTGTGCCAAGCTTGGGGCTGATTTTGCTGGATCTTGTGGCGTTTCATCCCAAAAATGAATCCAAAAGCAAATATCTCGGGATAACTCAAGCTGTTCCTCTCCAGAGCGTTCCTGGGATGCCCCAAACTGAGCCAGAGGTGCCTCTTTTTGGGCTCAAACTGCCAGGTCCCTGGATCCTGGGATACAGGGATGCTCTGCTGGCTCATAAACGCCCTAATGAACGTGCTAATTAACAGAAACGCTGGTGGCAAACCCCAAAGCCAGCGCCAGCCTTGGGCACAAAACCCCGTTGGGGAGTGGCCATAAGGGCACCAGGGCAGGTGGATTGGGCTGGGATTTATCCCTTCCCTCTGGGAATACCAGCAGCTGCCTCAGGTGGGTGCTGGAGGTGGCCTGGCCGGGAGGGAAGGTCGTGTTCTCAGCATCCCACTGCTCAGTGTTATTTTCCTGGCTCTCAGGCTGGGAAAGGTTAATCCCATTTTCCCTGCTCCAGGCCGTGAAGGGCCTCGTAGCCATAAATGAGCCCGGATTAATTGGTTGCCGTGCCCGAAGAGTGTTTTTTATTGAAGGAGAGGCGTCAGGGTGGAGAGCAGTGGGTTTGGGGCTGCTCTGGCTGCACAGGCAGGAGGAGGGAAGGCTGTTCCTTAGGAAGTAGGGCAGGGTGCTGGCTTAAAATAGCTCCGAGCGCTGGGCTCTGCTGAAGGAGCTATTTAGGTAAATCCTGGGGTCTCGGTGGGGGCAGAGCCGCCTGCTAATCTAAAGATACTCCTTGGAGATCTATATTTGTCCGGGATCCTTCCCGGCTTGGCCGGTTTTCCAGGTATTCCCTGCGCGCTGCCGCCGGGGACGGCGCTGGGACGTGTTTACGGGACGGGGGTGGCTCGGATCCTAATGGAATTAGACATCATTAAGCAGCGGGAGTGAGGGAAGAGGCTACGTAAAGGCATCAGCGTTATCCTATAATGCAGGACTCGGCTCCCAGAGGCTCCTGGAGGCTCCTGGAGGCTCCTGGAGGCCGGGATTGCCGTGCCAGAGGGGCACAGAGGTGGCACCGGAGAGCAGGGCCAGGTGTGGAGTCCTGGAATGGTTTGGGTTGGGAAAGGATCTTAAAGGATCTTAAAGGATCTCATTCCATTCCCTACTGCGGCCTTCCGCTATCCCAGGTTGCTCCAAGCCCTGTCCAGCCTGGCCTTGGGCACTTGCAGGGATGGGGAATTTGCAGATATCCTGGGAAAACCCCTCAGGACAGCGAGGGTGGGGCAGAGGGAGTGATGGGTTGGAGCGGAGGTGGAGGATGGAGGGTGGATGCTCCTGTGTCAGGGGGTGCTCTAAAGCAGCAGGAAAAAGGAATCTCAGTGCAGATTTGAAGGATTTTCCTGACAGGAGTGTTGGGCTGTCCAGGCTGTTCTCCAGATTCTCCAGGCTCTGGAACAAAACCTCGCTGCTGCTGCCTGGTGAGAGCATCAGGGCAGGGGTGGAACGAGGTGATCCTAGAGGTTTTTTCCAACCCAAACCACCCTGGGATTCTGTGATCCCCCTGTTTCCTCGAGGAGCAGAGCTGGATGTGAGCGTGCGGAGCAGTGGGATCTGCTCCGACTGGGAGCCTCCCTGAGGAGCTCAGGGGGGTTGTTTCTCCAAAATTCTCCACCAGTCTGCCTTCTGGGGATTTCCTTCGCCGTGGTGGGCCTGTAAAATACGAGTTTAAAGCGTTTTCCATGCTCCAAGGTGGATCTGGGGAGAGTTTCCCAGGATCTCTCCTATGTAAGGCAAAGTGGTTCGGGGTGAATTTCAGGAGAACAGGGAGAGGCGGTGTCAACCTAGATTGCCCCAGAAAATATTCCCTTTTATCAGCTGCTGAGCGGAGCAAAACGTGGTAAAATGGCTTCTCGAACAGAATATTATCCCAAAGGTGATGTCTTGGAAAAATACCACGAGGGTTTCCCAGAGGAAGAGTGACCAGGGCACGGAGGCTGGAATTGCTGCTTCAGCAGTAGCTGGAGGCTGCTCTCATCCTGCTCCATCCCTGACACGTGCAGCTCTGGGAAGCTGCTCTGGAAGCAGTGCTGGGACTGATTTATCCCAGGTTTTTTTTGGGGGCTGCTTTTTGGTTTTGATCTCCAGGGTGGGAAGGTTTGAATTCCTCTGCGGCTCCCTCGGGACCGTCAGCACCTCGGTGTGCTCTGAGGTGATGTGTGGGTGGAGATATTCCCAAAACTGGGAATAGGCACCCTACAGGGAATGTTTTATCCCGAGTAGTTGGATCCAGTGAGGATCCCACTCTGGGTGAGGCTTTAAAGCCTGCGATGGGAAGAGAAGAGAAACCAAGCCCCTGATTGTGTCAGAATTCATCATTTTGTGCTCACATTCCCACTTATCCATGCTGGGACCAGCTTTTGCTGGATGCACCCCATGCCTGCTCCAGCGGGAATATTTCTGGGGTTGTTTAGTCCAGGATTCCCACGTGGATCCGCCCGTTCCCCGGGGCGAGATCCTGGAAGGACACAACGTGCAAAGTTGTGTTTGCTTGGAGCAGGTTTGGAATGGGATCCAGAAGCCCCTCGGGAGGGCCGGGTTCACATTCCCGGGATTTGCCTTTTCCACAAAGCCCCCGCTGTGCCTCCATTAACGATCTATTAGTGGCCGTGCTGGAAATTTGGGAAACAGGTGGAGAATTTCCCTGCCTGCTGACATCTAGGAATCCCCTCCCGGCTCCTTTGGGGAGCTCACTTTTTTTTTTTCTGTAGCTGCAGCTGTTTGCTCTAAACCTCCTCCTTTTTATCCTCCTTTTTCTCCTCCTTTTCCTCCTCCTTTTCCTCTTCCTTTTTTCCTCAAGCTTTGCCATGACTCCCTGGAGTCCATCCCACCGATCAGAGGGAGTCGCCAGCTTTGTTGAGTGATGATTTTCTGGGAATACACTGATTTTTAACCTCTGGGAAGTCTGTAGAGCTTGAGGCTCTCCAAGAGAGAGGTTTTCCAGGCTGGAATTGCAGGGTTTTTATGTTGATTTTTAACCTCTGGGAAGTCTGTAGAGCTTGAGGCTCTCCAAGAGAGAGGCTGGAATTGCAGGGTTTTTATGTTGATTTTTAAGCTCTGGGAAGTCTGTAGAGCTTGAGGGTCTCCAAGAGAGAGGTTTTCCAGGCTGGAATTGCAGGGTTTTTATGTTGATTTTTAACCTCTGGGAAGTCTGTAGAGCTTGAGGGTCTCCAAGAGAGAGGTTTTCCAGGCTGGAATTGCAGGGTTTTTATGTTGATTTTTAACCTCTGGGAAGTCTGTAGAGCTTGAGGGTCTCCAAGAGAGAGGTTTTCCAGGCTGGAATTGCAGGGTTTTTATGTTGATTTTTAACCTCTGGGAAGTCTGTAGAGCTTGAGGGTCTCCAAGAGAGAGGTTTTCCAGGCTGGAATTGCAGGGTTTTTATGTTGATTTTTAACCTCTGGGAAGTCTGTAGAGCTTGAGGGTCTCCAAGAGAGAGGTTTTCCAGGCTGGAATTGCAGGGTTTTTATGTTGATTTTTAACCTCTGGGAAGTCTGTAGAGCTTGAGGGTCTCCAAGAGAGAGGTTTTCCAGGCTGGAATTGCAGGGTTTTTATGTTGATTTTTAACCTCTGGGAAGTCTGTAGAGCTTGAGGGTCTCCAAGAGAGAGGTTTTCCAGGCTGGAATTGCAGGGTTTTTATGTTGATTTTTAACCTCTGGGAAGTCTGTAGAGCTTGAGGGTCTCCAAGAGAGAGGTTTTCCAGGCTGGAATTGCAGGGTTTTTACATTGATTTTTAACCTCTGGGAAGTCTGTACAGCTTGAGGCTCCCCAAGAGAGAGGCTTTCCAGGAATTGCAGGGTTTTTATGTTGATTTTTAAGCTCTGGGAAGTCTGTACAGCTTGAGGGTCTCCAAGAGAGAGGTTTTCCAGGCTGGAATTGTTGGGTTTTTGGGCTCTCCTTGGTGAGCTGGCACTCGCTGATGTCCAGAGCCCACACCCTGGCAGAGGACTCATCTCTGGACAAACTGGCTCAATGACAATCCCAGCAAAATCCACATCAGTGCTGCTCATTAAGAGCCAAATCTGAGCTGGAAACTTGATGGACCTTGCAAGCAAACGTGGATTTTATCACTTCAGGGAGGCTGAGGACGCTCGGTGCCCACCGAGAGCGTTGGTGGGGGGCTTTGGCAGGAGCAGGAGCAGGAGCAACGCCGTGGGTCCAGGTCTGGCTTTGGCTTCATCCCGGAGTTGGGGCAGGATCCAGGGTGTGAGGAGCGTGGCAGGAAGGGCTTTGTGAGCAGCTCTGCTGCTGGAGCTGGCGCCTGGCGTGGCTCAAATCGCCTCTGTTCTAATTAAATACTCCCGGGTTTAATCCTGCCCGGCTCCTCCGGGAGCAGCGAGAGGGAGCAGAGTTCCAGCTCCACCTCGTGGGACCGGCACCGCCGCCGCTGGAGTTGGCAGCTGTGGCAAAACCGTGGCAAAACCGTGGCAAAACCTCGGCAAAACCTTGGCAAAACCTCGGCAAAACCTCAGCAAAACCTCGGCCCTCAGCTCTGCTGGGGAATCCCTCTCGGCAAAGGCACCTCGGTGTGTCCTGGCTTCACTATTTCCTGGCCAGATTGCCAGCAGAACCAGGATAATCACCTGCTATCCCGAAGTTTTTAGGGAGCTGTGAGCGTGGTTCAGGGAGCTGTAAGGTTGCAGTGTCTGTGTTTCTTCCCTGTGAGACACTGGAATGGTTTTCCCAGAAAATCTGGGGCTGCCCCATCCCTGGAAGTGTTCAGGTTGGAGCAGCCTGGCCTAGCGGAAGGCGTGGTGGAATGAGATCATCCTGGAGGTCCCTTCCCACCCAAACCATTCCGGAACCTACAAATATCTCCTTGGAAATCCGTGGCTGGGCTCAGGTTGATGTGGTTTTTATCCTCTTGGCTTTGCGTGCCGAGTTTCCTGGGAGCCGCGAGCGCTCTGTTTGTGTTTGCATTTCCATGCACGGAGCTGTCACCTGCTTTTTTTAGCCTTAAATGCACCTGGCTCCTGCTCAGCCCCGGGGCCTGCCAGCTTCTCCCAGCGTGGCCTCAAATTTTGGGTGTTACTCCTGGAGTCGATGAGGCAGGGACAGATTTGCTGCTGGGAGCGGCCCCGTCGGTTCTGTTTTGGGATGACCGTGACTGTCCCCTTCGAAGAAATCCTTCATCCAGCTCGCACAATGCAGATATTTTTGGGGTTATTGTGAGGAGATAATTCTGGCTGTCCTAACAAAAAGGAATCCGTGGCTCCAGGTGGGGATCAGAGCCAGCTCTCTGAAGCAGCGGCGCACTGGGAGGTCGGATTCAGCTCCGAGGAGCTCTGGAGAAAACTGGGACGTTTTTAAACTGCATCCGTTCAAAGGAGCTGCTCTTCCAGAGGAATTCAGATAACCCCAAATCTTGTGCTCTTCCTGCAGCATTTCCAGGGCTGAGAAGCAGAACTCTGGAATTTTTTTTTTATTTCCTTTCTATTTGTGAGTCTCTGGAGCTTCTGAAATTTGGAGGTTCCTTACCCAGAGCAAAAAAGGATTGAAACATGCAAAAATTTGGGGGAAAGGAGATGGAAATGGCAATAATAATAATAATTATTATTTTTGGCTCTTGCTGCTTTTGTACAGGAAGGTGTTTGCTTTATTTGGTGACACAACTTGCTTTTTAGGGATCCCCCTCCACGTCTTGACCCTGGTGGCATTCACACTTTTCCCTTGGCATCCCAAGGTCCGAGCAGATGGACTTTGGCCTTTACTCCATTTTTAGCCATTTTCAGAGCTCCTTTTCCCCCTGGGTATTCCTTAATTCCTACAAAACATCAACACTAAATGAGCCAAACCAACCGGCGAGTTTAAAACCCCACCATTTCCTCTATATGTGATATTTTTCTCAATTAAAAAGCTACTCAATTTTTCCTTGATGTTAAAGTTGTTTATTTCAGTAAGGGAGAATTCCTTATTTCCTTAATTCCTCAGGTGGGAGGTGATGAAGCTCCACTTTTTTTTTTTTTTTCTCCACAGAGCTCCTGCAGCTGGGACGAGCAGTTCTGTGCCATGGCAGGGTCAGGCTGCCCGTGCCAGCCCTGGAAAATGACACAGATTATTTGTCAGGGCTTGATCCAAGCTTGGAAAAATCAGGATATCAAGCACACACACACACACCTGGTTTTGCAGGTTCTCACATCAGCTCAGCCCAGGGCACCTCAGGAGGGAAAAAACCTCCCAAAAACCGGGGTGGGGGTTCTTAAAGCAAAGACATTTTGTGTTTAGTGAACAGAAATTAGTGTTGTTTCATCATTTTGGGAAGAATAAAGATCATTCCATGGGAAATCGGGTAGTTGCTGACGAATAGGGTGGTCAGGCATTGGGAGATGGTGGAATTCCCATCCCTGGAGGTGTCCAAGGAATGCCTGGACGTGGCACTCAGTGCTCTGAGCTGGGGACAAGTCACAGGTTGGAATCAATGACCTTGGAGGGCTTTTCCAAGCCGGATAATTCTGGGATTCTGTGATTCCAACATCAGCCAGCTGCTGAGATCCAGCCTGTCCTTGCTTCTGGCCTGGATCTGGGATGGAGCAGCAGGAAAAGCAGGGTGGCTGGAGCACTGCTGGAGTGACAGTGGCATCCATCCCCTGCCTCCAAGGGTTTGTTCCCTGTTAATGCCTCTGAAAGCTCCACAGCATCCCAAAAATCCACCTTGGAGCAAAAACTGCCATGGCCGTGGCCTTTCCCTGCTGGATTTCTCCACATTATTCCCAACAAACCAGCTCCGTGTGAGCCCCGGACTCAGCTTTGAATAGATGAATGTAGGTTAGGTGTGAATGGGAATAAAATACCGGATAAAAATAACATTGGGCTGTTGGGAAATTGGGAAAGAGGAAAAAAAAAAACCCGCCCTGCTGCTCGTGCTGTGCCCAGCTCAGCTCTGCCTTTCACAGGGGTTTTGGGTGGCTCCTGGTGGACTTTTCCTGGGAATGGTTCTACCTTTGACAGCCCATCCGGCTTCCTCGGTGTCCAGATTGCTGGTTTTGCCCCAAAAAGTGCTTTTTTTCCTCCGAAGTGCCTCTCTCACCATCTGCTCCACCATGAGGAGCAAGCAGGGAAGGGGCTCTGCATCCAACACCCTTTGGATTCGCTCCCGGGCGGGCATCGGGAGCTCCAGGGAGACCTCTCTCCACTTTGTTTTTGAGATTTTTTTAATCCTGGGGGATTTTTTTGGGGGATTGAGGGTTCACCTTTTCCCTGCAGTGCTTGGCCGGCGCTGCCGCTCCGGGCACGGAGCTCTTGCTCCTTTTTCAGTAATGAATCCGCCTCGGCTGCTCCCTCCAGCCATCCAAGGGACTCTGGGATGTGTAAACAATCACTTGTGGATCACTTTGTTTCCACTGGGCTCTGTCTGGAGGTGGGGATGGGGCAGCCCTGATGAAACTGAGTTTTAAGTGCGTTTTAAGGACAGAGGTTGGGAGGAATGGGATTTTTGTTCCTGCAGGAATTGCATCTCCTGGCACTGAGGGGCGAGCGGTGCTCTGGGTTGGCAGAGTTGGTGGTGGAAAAGGAGCTTTTTCCCAAATTCTCCCATCCTTGACTATCCATGTCCTCTCAGAGTGTTGCAAAAACCCCCTTGCTCATGGCCTGGCAAATAAAATCCGTGTTGATTCGGTGGGAAATGGAATCTTGCCCTGGAGTCCAGCAAAGATATCCCTTTAATTTTCCTTTTAATTTCCTTTTAACTTTCCCTTGGGCACGCCTGACCTTTTAATCCATTTCACACCTCAAACTTCACTTGCTTTTGTGTCTCTCTGTTGGTGGATTGGCCCTGAGTTGGTGGAGCAGGAATTGCCTTTCCCTGGCAGCGGGTTTGGATGCCCTTGGCGGAATTATGAACCCCAGAGCTGCAGATTTCACTGTTTAAACAGGACTGGGTGCAACACTGGGGTTTGTGTGCAGAGGGAAGGTGGCACAGAGGTCACAGGGTTTAATTCTTGGAATGTTGTGAGTGTTTTATCCGTCGTTTTTGGTAATTAAAAGGGAGCTGGCTCTGAGGACGAGCTGAACCCGGCTGTGCCTGCCCTGCTCGGGTGTTCCAGGACCAGCCTGGGTGGAATTGCAGTGACAAGGAGTGACGGGTTTGAGCTGAAAGAGGGGAGATTTAGGGTGGATATACAGAAGGAATTCCTCCCTGTGAGGGTGAGGAGGGGCTGGGATGGAATTCCCAGAGAAGCTCTGGCTGCTCCATCCCTGGAAGTGTCCCAGGCCAGGTTGGACAGGGCTTGGAGCAACCTGGGCTGGTGGAAGGTCCTTCCATCCCGAGCCATCCCACGACTTTGTAATTTTTTTTGTGAGATAAGGCATTATCTCACCATTTTTTCAGATAGGAACTGGGTGAGTCTCTGCACCCTTCTCAGCTCCCTGGGGGTGCGAATTTCCAGGTCAGTTTGCTCTGAGGGCTGCTCCTGCTGTTGGGAGAGCCCAGCCTGGCTGCGGGAGCAGCCTCTTGTTCCTGTCCAGGAGGATGGAGCAGGGATAAGGATGAAATCGAGATCTTTAACAAAAGTGGGGTGGCTGAAGGGCTGGCAGAGCTGAGGAGCCGGTTCCTGGTGGTGCCCAGCTCCTTGTGGGAGTGGAGCCGTGCAAAGCCAAGGAGGGAACTTACATAAAAGTTCTTGGCTGCTCACGTTGGCGCAGGCTCAGATTTGATCTTGCATAACTTTGCTCGCTGGGGCTCCCAGGGAGAGGCAGGGCCGGGAGCTTCCCGCGGGTCTCTGGGTGCTGGGATGGGCAGCGCTGCTCCTGGGGTCACACCCCCTCTTTGCCGAGCTCTCCAGCCCCATTTCTGGGGCTTTTCACTTCCTCGGGGTGGCTCTGGAGGTGTTGGCCGTGCTCGAGGGCCTGCAACGGTGGGGAGTATGGAGATGAATGGTTCCTATTCCTCTGTTCTCTTCCTTATAAATCACTTGACCTCCCTGGCTCCCTTTGGAGTTGGACAGCAGATGCCAGGACAACCACAGGGTTTGTAGTACTTACAAATCGTTTTCCAGCCTCTCAGTGCCCCAAAAAAATCCCTCGTTCCAAGTCCTGGACCTGCATTTCCACCCAGCTCTGATGCCATGAGGATTTTATATCTTTTCTTTTATACCCCTTTTATAGAGTTTTTCTATATTCTTAGTGCTTCCAGCCCACATCCTTAGATTTAATATTTTGTTAAGCCAAGAGACCGAACCCCTTTTGAGCCCCAGGCACCAAGGGCCTCTCCAGAACACATCCTGTACCCTGAGCTGGGCCCAGCCAGGGGAAGGTTCCTGGGGTTCCCTGGAGCCTCTCCCTGGGGAATCTCTGCTGGATGTGCTCATTTGTGAGGCCCAGGATGTGATCCCGAGTGCCCGTGGGTGGCATTCCGTGTGCTCTGGGGCACTGCCCCTGGCTGGGCTGCACCTGAGGGGCCTGACATAAATACCCAGGGAAAAAACCCTTTGTCCCCTCTAACCCTGTTTGGCTCTGAATTTTAAACCAGCAAAAGGCATCAGCTCCTTTTGCCCTCCCTCATCCCCGCTGATCCTGTTTGTGCCAGCCCCACACCTTCCCTCATTTCCTCCCTCAGCACCAACCTTACACTGATCCACAGGGGAAAAATCCTCCAAAATCATTTTTTCATCCATCTCCGGAGGGGCTTTTTTTTTTCTTTCAGGAGCAGAGCTGAGCTGTGGACGCAGTAAAACCCCAGCTCCAGCCCGTGTTGGTTTAAGCAGGTCTGGTTTAACCCTCTTTAATTGGCAGCTCGGTGGGGAGGGCTCTGGAGCCTTCCATGCTCGAGGGACACCGGAGCAAACCTTGCAAAGGGATCGATGAAAGCGGGGCCACCTCCTCGCAGGCACCAGCTCCCCTTTCATTAGAGCCACTCCTGCGGTTCCTGTGATTTGAAAATTGATGTTCAGCTGTAAAGAATCTCTTGTGCCGCCTCTCTCTGCGTTTCCTCTCGTGGGGTTTTCAGGGGAAATTGCTGCTGGATTTGCATTTCAAAGGGAGCCGTGGCACCGCTGTTCTCACTGTGTTGTTTGGCCAGCTCTATCCTGTAAAATTCAACATATTTTGGCATATCACGGGATCGTTCCGGTTGGAAAGGAGCTCCAGATCACCGAGTCCAAGCTGTGCCCGATCCTCCCCTTGTCATAGAGTGCCACGTCCAGGTGTTGCTTGAGCACCCCCAGGGATGTGGATTCCAAACCTCCCTGGGCAATCCCTGTATTTAACAGCCCTTTCCATGGGGAAATTCCTGCTGATGCCCACCCTGAGCCTCCCCTGGCCCAGCCTGAGGCCGTTCCCTCTGCTCCTGTCCCTGTTCCCTGGGAGCAGAGCCCGACCCCCCCGGCTGCCCCCTCCTGTCAGGGAGTTGTGCAGAGCCACAGGGGCCCCCTGATCCCCCTTTTCTCCAGGCTGAGCCCCTTCCCAGCTCCCTCAGCCCCTCCTGGTGCTCCAAACCCTTCCCAGCTCCCTCAGCCCCTCCTGGTGCTCCAAACCCTTCCCAGCTCCCTCAGCCCCTCCTGGTGCTCCAGGCCTTTCCCAGCTCCCTCAGCCCCTCCTGGAGCTCCAAACCCTTCCCAGCTCCCTCAGCCCCTCCTGGAGCTCCAAACCCTTCCCAGCTCCCTCAGCCCCTCCTGGTGCTCCAAACCCTTCCCAGCTCCCTCAGCCACTCCTGGTGCTCCAGACCCTTCCCAGCTCCATTCCCTTCTCTGGGCTCACTCCAGCCTCTCCATGAGGATCCCAGAACTGGACACAGCACTGGAGCTGTGGCCACATCAGAGCAGTGTCTTCCCTGGGGATTTGATTTGCATCCCAGGTATTTTCCATCCCAGCTGGATTCCAGCTCGGTGGGACTCTGCTTCCACCACGACACTCTCCCAGGAGAAGCAGAATGATGGAAAGATGGTTCATTACCCAGTGGGTGGGTTCCCTCCTCGTGGGGGCTGCTGGAGCTGCTTACTCACACACAGACTGGCACCACCATCGTTAAAATCCCTGTGAAAGACCCATCGCATTCCGGATTTTGGGATATTTTGGGGGATGCCCGGCAAAGATGAGGTGTTGTGTCCGGCTGCCCGCATCTGTATGGGCACCAGAGGCTCCAGCCCCTTTTGGGGGAGGTGTGTGCCCTCTCCCTCGGGCTGGGAGGGTGGTGCCAGCTCCCTGTGGGATCTGCACTGGGATAAGAGGCTTTTTTTGGAGCTCTCTGTGGAGCAAACCCCATCCCATTTCTCCTCCTCATCCCAGCAGCATCGCTCTCTCCGCAGAGCTTGGCTGGAATCGTTCTGGAATCGTTCTGGGGGTGCTGAAAGGGCTGAGCCAGAGGGTGAGGAGATCCTGGTTTTACTGGTTTTGAGAAGAAAATGGGCTGGGAGGATCTGAGGGGATCCCTGGGATGAGATTCCCATCGCTCCGTGGGTTGCAGGAGCTGCCAGCAGCCAGGCCACGCACTCGGGGCTGTTCCACAGGGTTCTATTCCCAGTTCTTCCCAAACATCCAGGCCTCCTTCCTGGAATTAATTTTAATTCAAGGTACTATACAGCCTGTAAATATTACACCAGGGTCATGTGTGCTCCCATCTTTTTTTAATTAGCCAGGCCCGGGAGAAGAGAGATGAGGAATTCAGAAGATTTTTGTTTTACTTAATTTCTGCTAGAGGTCACCTTCTCCCAAACCATCCAATTCCCTACCATGAAATAATGATGATAATAATAATAATAATTATAGTAATAATAATAGTAATAATAGCAGCTTTTGATGGGGTATTTTTCTATCCAGAGTAAAAAGCTAAGGAACACATTACAAATAGATGAGGCCTTAACTTACTGTAAATAGTGGATTCCATCAAGATTTACCAATTTTTAAGCTTGGGGTGAAGCTTTTTGAGGTGTTGGGGTGGAAAGGAGCAAACTCTGCTTTTTGGGGGTGAAGCCTTTTGAGGTGTTGGGGCGGAGAGGAGCAAATTCTGCTTTTTGGGTGTGTGTGGTTTCCTGATAAGGAGTAATTTACGTGTTAGTCCTCCTACCTGGCCCGCTGGTTCCTGGTTTTCCTGGTTTTGCTGATATTCCCATGGAATCTGTCCTAGGCTCGGATGCCGACCGTCCCCTCGGCGCTGGGAGGCTGCTCTGGGATGGCTGCAGGTGACATTTAGGCTTCACCAAGCAGGGTTTTAGCCAAGCTGAGGGCTGAACCCAGCACCTCTGGCAGCTCAGCTCCTCTCTCGATATCTCCGAGCATCATTCCAGTGGAAATCCCATTCCTGGGTGTCACCTCGAGGCTGGGGAGCAAAGCCTGTCATTCCCTCTCCCCGCGGAGCTCCGTGTTGCTGATCCTTCCCTCCCCTTGCCTTTCCAGCTGTCCCATTCCCTCCCACGCAGCGGCTCACTCTGAAGGAGGTGTTTGAGGATGGGAAGCCGAGGCTCGACGTCCTCAAGAGCCACTTGGTGAAGGAAGGGCGGCTGGAGGAGGACGCGGCGCTGAAAATCATCAACGACGGCGCCGCCATCCTGAGGCACGAGAAGACCATGATCGAGGTGGAGGCTCCTATCACAGGTCAGAGCTCAGGCCTGGAGTCCTGAACAACACCCAGCATAACCCCAGCGGGTTTTTTCGCCGTGCTCCCTCCAGCCACGAGAGGTTTTTTAACTCTGCTGAGCCCTTGGAAGCGAGGATTTTGCCGGCGCTCACTGGGCTCTGCTCCTCGCTGCTGTCGTGACCTTGCTTTTCTTAGCGTGGTAATTCTGTGCCTCTTTTGTGCTCTTCTTCCTCCCCCAGTGTGTGGTGACATCCACGGGCAGTTTTTTGACCTGATGAAGCTGTTTGAAGTCGGAGGATCACCCAATAACACCCGCTACCTCTTCCTGGGGGACTACGTGGACAGAGGCTACTTCAGTATAGAGGTGACCAAGGAAGCGGAGCTTGGGGGTGCTGGGGCTACAGGAACCCAAAGGGTTGGACCTCAGTTAAAATACAGCTGAGAATCAAGAAAATTCAGCTCAGAATCAGGAAAATTCAGCTGAGAATCAGTTCAAATTCAGCTCACAATCAGTTCAAATTCAGCTCACAATCAGTAAAATTAAGCTCACAATCAGTTCAAATTCAGCTCACAATCAGTTCAAATTCAGCTCAGAATCAGTGAAATTCAGCTCAGGATCAGTCAAATGGAGCTCAGTTAAATACAGCTCACAATCAGTTAAATACAGCTTGGACCTCAGTTCAAATGTAGCTCAGAATGAATTCAAGTTCAGCTCGGAATCAGTAAAATTCAGCTCAGAATCAGTTCAAATTCAGCTCAGAATCAGTAAAATTTAGTTCAGAATCATTTCAAATTCAGCTCAGAATCAGTGAAATTCAGCTCAGAATCGGTTCAAATTCAGCTCAGAATCAGTTCAAATGCAGCTCAGTAAAATGTAGCTCAGAATCAGTTAAAACCAGCTCAAAATCAGTTCAAATTCAGCTCAGAAGCAGTTCAAATTCAGCTCAGAAGCAGTTCAAATTCAGCTCAGAAGCAGTTCAAATTCAGCTCAGAAGCAGTTCAAATTCAGCTCAGAAGCAGTTCAAATTCAGCTCAGAATCAGTGAAATTCAGCTCAGAATCAGTTAAACACAGCCCAAAATCAGTTAAATACCTCTCAGAATAGTTAAAATCCAACTCAAAATCGGTAAAATACAACTCAGAACCAGTAAAATGCAGCTCAGTATCAACAAAGTACAGCTCAGCATCAGTAAAATTCAGCTCAGAATCAGTAAAATACAACTCAGAACCAGTTAAATTCAGCTCAGAATGAGTTAAATACAGCTCAGTAAAATACAGCTCAATAGTACAGCATCAATAAAATTCAGCTCAGAATCAATTAAGTGCAACTCAGAATCAGTTAAACACAGCCCAAAATCAGATAAATACTTCTCAGAATAGTTAAAATGCAAGTCAAAATCAGTAAAATACAGCTCAGAATCAGTAAAATACAACTCAGAACCAGTTAAATTCAGCTCAGAATGAGTTAAATACAGCTCAGTAAAATACAGCTCATAATTGGTTAAATGCAACCCAAAATCAATTCAATTCAGCTCAGAGTGAGTTCAAACACAGCTCAGAATCAGCCCAAACACCAAACCCAGATCTCTCACGCCAGATTTACCCTCCAGGCGAGTTCTGCATGGGATGAAAAACGATGTTGGTAACTCACAGTGGGATTTTGGGCAGGAAAACGATGCCCCGATGCCATGACCGAGCTGTGGATCCTCACCCAGCCACAGTGAGGTGGCAGTGATGGGGTTAATGCCTAAACTCTGCCTCCTGGGGTTCTGATGTCACTTGGAGCTGTCACTCAGGGGCAGCAGAGGGACAGTGGATGGTGTGTTGCAGGCAGCAGGATCCCACCGGGCAGTGGGCAGGAAATGTTGGAAAAGAACCATTGGGAAGAGAAAGGGTCGCTGCTTCCCTCTGGAAAGACGGGAATGGGGTCGGGATAAAGGAACAAAAGTCACTCCTGGGCTGGGACAGGGCTCCCTGGGATTTCCATGAGCAAGAGCTGGGCAGTGCTGGGAGCTGCTGCTCTGCAGGATTCGGTGGATCCCCGTGGCTGCTGCAGGCTCAGTGGAGACCTGGGATGGGACAGGAAGGGACAGCAATTAGCAAATGCCACAAATCCCCAGGGATTGCAGCCATCTGGATCCGCAGGGGCAGGGCCGAGTGGGAGTGGAGCGCTTATCCCAGTTGGAAGCAGCCTAAGGAAAGGCTTTTGGTGGAGCAGGGGCCTGAAAGGTGGCAGAAATCAGCTGGGATAACAGAGGGAGTGAATAACAGAGGGAGTGATTGCTCTTGGAATTTGCAGCAGGAGTGGAACGGCTGAGCCACTGGGTCGGCAGAGGAATCTTCCCCAGTGAAAAATTTTGGGAAGGAACCGTCGGGGATGAGTGCGAGGGGTTCTTTGGAGGATTTTGCAGAGGATTTGGGGAGAGCAGGGCTGGCAGCTCGAGCTGCCAAGGTGTGGCAGGGAGCCCTTCCAGGGCAGCGGGGCTGGGGCTGTGGGGATTCATTGGGGTTCGTTGGGATTTGGGGTGGTGCCAGCAGGAGGGGAGGAAGGGAAGGACACATCCCACTGCTCCTTGCTGGGCTGTTTGCAGCAGGAGTGTGATTACCTGGGAAAGGGGCTGTATTCCAGCTCCTTCTGAGCTCAGGGGGGATTTTTGTGGTGTTAACCAAGGAACTTTGCAAGGAGAGGTGTTGGGCCCCGTGTCTGTGTGTGGGTTCTGTAGGGCCAGGGTGGAAAAGCGCTGTTCCCACGCTCTGCTCTTAGCCCAGGGTTGGTCTGACACGGAGATTTTACTCCCAGATCTCCACAAGTGCTGGGGATCAGCGCCCTGGTCCATGCTTGGATCAGCACAGAATCGTGGAATGGTTTGGGTTTTGGAAAGAACTTTAAATCCCATCCCATTCCACCCTCTGCCCTGGGCAGGGACACTTCCCACTATCCCAGGTTGCTCCAAGCCCTGTCCAGCCCGGCCTTGGACACTTCCAGGGATGAGGAATTCTCTCCCAGCTTCTCTGGGCAACCTTTACCAGGTCTCACCCTCGCAGGGAAGAAATTCTTCCCAATATCCCATCTAAACCCTCTTTTAGTTCAAATCCATGCCCGCTTGTCCTCTCTGCTGTGATAATATGGAAGAATTCCGAGTGATGGGTGATGCTTGGAGAGCAGAGGTGGTGGGGCAAAATAAAAAAAAAAAAAGATGTTTTATCTTTAATTTCCTGCTGCTTTTGCCACGGATTCCCCCTGGAGCTGGCTCTGATCTCACAGCTCAGGGTGGGCTTTGATGGACTTGGAGCGTGGGGGCTGCTCCAAACATCAGGATAAGGCAGGATCCGGAATTTTTGATTCCCATGTGCCTCTCCCTTCCACCTACTGCACTGTGCTGGAGGAAATTCCCAGCTGGACGTGCAAAACCTGGTTCCTGTAGTAAAACAGCAGCAGGTTTGGAGTATCCCAGGGGCTCAGGGATGGAGAAGCATCCAGGTTTCCCTGTGATGTGACTGCTGGGAAGGTGGGGAGCAGCAGCAGCAGGCTCCTGAGTCACCACACAAATTCCTGCATCCATGGGGAGATGATCCAGAGCCTGCCTGGAGCAGCTGGCGCTGTCCTGAGCAGAGCCAGGAGTTGGACTCGCTGCTCCCCGTGGATTCCTTCCTGCTCAGGATATTCCCCCATCCCATAACCGTGACCTTTTAACGGGATGGAACGGGAGGGGATGCTTTAATTGCATCCTGCTGCAGGAAACGAGGTGCCAGAGCAGGGGCCAAGGAGGTGGAAGGGCCAAAAACCCCTTGCAGGTGTTCCCCGTGGCTCCAGGCGTGTGGTTGTCCAGGTAAAAGGAGGAATTTGTGGCTCAGACAAAACCTTTCAAACCCCCCGAAGCCTCTCGGTTCATCGGCTCAGCGGGATGTCAGCAACAAATCACTCAACAAATTCTAGCTGGGCCTCTGGCTCAGGGAAATTCTCATTTAAAAACATGAATTCCCAGTATAATGAGGCCGTGAAAAGTGGATTGGTTGTTGTTTTGGGTTTTGTTGGTTTTTTTTTTTTGAAAGAAAAGAATGGTGAGGGGAGAGGGGAGGGGAAGAACCGTGTGAAAGCTGGAGTGCTGCTGGAAGGGGACTCCGGGGAGGGTTTGGTGTCCCAAAGCTGCTGTGACAGCGAGACTGAGTGGTCACAGATCCCAGCTCTGGAGCACAGGGCTGACAGGCAGCACGGAAATCGGGATGAACTCCTCCTTTGGGAGATGCTGATGAGGCAGGGCCCTGCTGAAGGATTCTCCCAGGGAAGAAAAAGGCTCCTTTCATGAAGCTTTTAGTCCCAAATCCCAGAATGGCACAAGAGAGGTCTGTGCTTGTGGTAGGGAAGGCCCATCCTGGTCTGTGAAGGTGGAATACAATGAAGAGAATGATTTAGTTAAATTAGAAAGTAAAAACGATTCTTAGGACCAGAAATAGAATCTGTGGAAAGAGATTTATCAGGAAAAGTGGCCTGATAAGGGCATGCACCTTTCCCAGGCCAGTTCTCCCAATCCAATTATGATGGGACACATGATTGCTGTCTAATTATGGAATTATATCCTAATCTTGATTTAATGCACTTTTTATCCAGAATAATGTTAAAGAGATCCAGTCAGCCCTGTGAGATGGGAGTGAAGGTGGATTTTTGGGCTGGATTTGGGAGTTTTGCCTCGGTTCCCACTCTGGAAGAGCTGGCAGGCTCCAGGTGTAAAATTTCCTTACAAATGCCAGATTTTGGGAATGGTGAGATAGGTCATGGTGGGGGCATGTTTGGCACCAGCCCCTCTTGCATTTTTGGGGTTGCAGCTCCCAATTCCTGTTGGAATTCCCTCCCTGTGACCTGCTGAGCTTTCCCTTTCCAAGTGGATCAAACCCTCGGCTTTGGGCTTCGCACCGAGAGGCGGAAGAAGGAGAGGAGGAGATTATTTGGGATTATTTAAACCCAAAAAGCTGTGACTGCCCAGATTTGCTCCTTGGCTACTGCAGACAGGCTGTAATCAATTCCTGGGCTGGGAAAGGCTGGGAAAGGGAAGTCAGTATAACACCAGGAAGCATCTCAGGCATGCGAGTGTAGAAATTCCCTCATTCCTCATTCCAGCCCCTCTGGAGCCTTCGAGGGCTCTTCCACGTCCTTTACTCCGTGTCCTCCTGGTACCTGGCAGTCCCCATCTCCTTGGGAAGTGCCTCCAACCCCAGGAATGGTCGCTCTCCACGTCCCCTGTGTGTCCAGGAAGAATTGTGGTGCCAAATTCAGCCCTGTATTGCTTTAAACCCCTTCAAACGTGTTTTTAAACCTCTCTTCTGCGAGCTGCCAACCTCCCATACATCCCAAACCCTCCCCTATTGATGCTGTATCTCTGCCTTGCTTTGATGCCAGGGCTGGTTCTTCCTCCAAGTCATTTGGTTCATTTATAGCAACTCCCAAGTTCTCCTGCCAGCCCAGAAAAGTGACATTTCGCTTGCAAACACGGGGAGGTTAAAGCTTTAAATCCCAGAATAATTATAAATGGTTTTGTTGGGAGCATTCCTCCTGGTAACAGATGCAATAAAACATGATTCTGCTACTGGCCTTGGCCCCGTTCTCTTTCAGAATTCCAAATTAATCAAGTTGTTCATGTGGGGTTGAATTCCAAGCGAGACACAGGCGGTGCTTTACAGCTCCTCGGGGTTTTTGGGATCAGCTGGGATGATTCATGCAGAGCTTACCTTGCAGGTTCAGTGCTTAAACACCACCAGGCCTGAGCTGTCTGTGCTGGGAACCAGCTGGGATCGGGTTCCTTTGGGTTCTGGAGGTTGTTCCCAGCCGGTTCCCGGTTCTGTGCCCCAGATCAGGGGTGTTGGAGGGTGTAAAACCATTCACAGACGTGCTGGTGCTCCCATTCCCCAGGCGTGTCCTGCAGCCTGTCAGCCTGGAGGGTAAGCCCCTATTAGAGACCTTAATCCAGCTCCTGGGGCTTGCTGGCATTATGGGTTGTCCTCCCAGCACTCCACATCAACAAGGGAGATGTGATAACGTTTCCCGTGTGAGATAAGGGCTGATGCTGCTGTCAGCCCGACAGCACAGAGCACACGGGGGTGAGTGAGCCCTCCCTGCCTCCCAGCCCTTCCCTCAGGCTTTTTTTGGGAAGGCAGCATGAAATATTTCTGCTAAAAACCCCCGTTTCAGGCCGATGTTGGTCTGTGCCTCACCAAAGGCTTTGCAGGTGTTGCTGCTCGGGGAGGGGATGTGGAAAGCCCTTTTCAAAGCCAGAGAGCTTTGCTAAGCTCAGCTCGTTTTTTGGGCTCAGCTTTTCCTGTTTTGAGCTTGAACTTCACATGACTGTAGTGTAAGCAGAAAAACCAGGGAGGGGGGAAATCGGTGTTGAAGACGAAGTTGAATTTTCCGGGTGTTTCATGGACAAACGTCTCCCTGCTCCCCTCGCTGCTCTCCATCCCGGAGGAACATCTGGAGCAAACAGCTGGTTCTGCTTTGCTGCTCTGCCAAAGGGGTTTTTTTCCTTGGGTTTGTGCTGGAAGCAGAGCTGCCCCCACCCAGCCCCAAGCTGTTCTCTGTTGGCTCCGACCTCGTTTGTCACTTCTCCAAGTCAGCCCTAATATAGAGAAATCCCGGTGGCTTTTCCCGGCTTGGCCAGGAGAAGATCCACTGCCCATTATGGAGCTGGGTTCCACTCTGGGTGTCTTCCCAGAAGCTCTTAGTGCAGCCTCGGGCTGCTGAGTGCCCTGGGAAAGGATTTTTATGACATCCCCTCCTTGCCTCTCTTGCAGTGCGTGCTGTATTTATGGAGTTTAAAGATAAATCATCCCAAAACATTGTTCCTCCTTCGAGGGAACCACGAGTGCAGGCACCTCACAGAATACTTCACCTTCAAGCAGGAATGTAAGTATCAGCAGTGGGAGAAGGGTTTGAATCCATTTAAATAATACATTTTAAAATATATATTTTGAAAAAAAAAAGGTGTTGTGAGAAGGCGTGGGCTTCGATTTTTGTGCCTCTGAGTGGCATCAGAGCTGCAAAAACCTGTTGTCTTGTTTTCCTGCTCTTCTCTTTCAGCCCCTGCTATAAAAAATACCCCAAAACCCAAACCTCGAAGTTCTGCTAAGCACCAAATGTGGCCTTTCAGTTTCAAAAACTGAGTGTGGATGGAAGAAACGGGAACACTTCTCCCCTGATGAGCCAGGCACACACATTCTCCCCTCGCTGACTTCCAGGCCCAGCAGCCTGAAATCAGTGCCAAAAGACTTTCCAGCTCCAGATTGTGCAGCTGGGATCAGTGACTGCAGTTGGGAAGGATTTGCTCCTCCCTGTTTGCTCTGGGGAGGATCCTTTACCTTTCAGCTCGGTGCAGTTCAAGGCTGCGTTTGTGCAGAGCCTTTGAATATCTTTAAAGCAGTGATGAGGAGAGGTCAGGGAATGATGGATGACTGTCATTGCAAACAGTGAAAAAGGGAGAGAACTCCATGGAAGGCTCCTTTAGGGAATTCTTGCTCAAGGACCTGACCTCAGGAGATAATTCTGGGCAAGGCAGGAGTCCAGTCTTTATCCCTTGGGCTCTGGGTGCTGTTGGATGGGGGAAGGCTCCCAGGGATGAGGCCCTGTTCTGTTTGCTCAGGGATGAGCTGGAAAGCACCTCCCAGCTCTGTGCTGGGTGCTGTATCCATCACCTGGGCACAGGTGAGCTCCTGGTGAGCTGGGCCCAGTCTGAACCAGTGATGGGGTTGGGTTTTTTCCCTTTGGAAAACGGGAGGTGCTGCTTTTCCCCTTCCCCGAAAACCCGTCAGCGTTTCTGAAATGAGGATAATTCTGAGCATATTTGAGGTTTGGTGTAAGAGCCAAACTGCTTTGGAAAGGCTGTGGTGTCCCTGTTTCATGCATGGGAACATCCTCTTCCCCTCTGCCCTCGCTGGGATCATCATCCCTGACAGATCCCGTGGGAAGATCCATTTTTTGGGCAAATCCTGCCTGCCAGCACCTGTGGCCAGCTGGAAAGGCAATTCCTGCCCTCCGTGGCTGGGTGGTGTTGCTGTGCCAAATTCAGCAGTAAAGATGAGTCTAGAGGAGAGCAGGGCTGTGGGGAAGTGATGGGGTGGCTTTAGCAGCATCCCAAATTTATTCTGTGACCCCAGTTTTGGTGATGTGGAAACACCTCGTCTCTTTTGTGTTGATCTCAGCGCGGGTGGCGGAGAAAACAACTTGAAGGGAGGTGAATATTCTTGTCCAACTCCAGATTAAAAAAACCTTTTCCTTTCCACATCCGACAGTTATTTTCCAAGTCAGTATTTCCACTAATACACAGGTGCAGAGTTGGGTTCTAAGTCAGTATTTTCACTAATACACAGGTGCAGAGTTGGGTTCTAAGTCAGTATTTTCACAAATTCACAGGTGCAGAGTTGGATTTCAAGTCAGTATTTTCACTAATTCACAGGTAGAAAGTTGGATTCTAAGTCAGTATTTTCATTAATTCACAGGTGGAAAGTTGGATTATAAGTCAGTATTTTCAATAATACACAGGTGGAAAGTTGGATACCAAGTCAGTATTTTCACGAATTCACAGCCAGAAAGTTGGATTTTAAGTCAGTATTTTCACAAATTCACAGGTGCAGAGTTGGATTCCAAGTCAGTATTTTCAATAATACACAGGTGCAGTTGGATTCCAA
Organism: Daphoenositta chrysoptera; assembly: GCA_013397915.1. NCBI lineage: Eukaryota > Metazoa > Chordata > Aves > Passeriformes > Daphoenositta > Daphoenositta chrysoptera. The sequence continues at coordinate 21,473 of VZRO01000397.1, forward strand.
GTCAGTATTTTCACGAATTCACAGGTAGAAAGTTGGATTCCAAGTCAGTATTTTCACCAATACACAGCTGGAAAGTTGGGTTCCAAGTCAGTATTTTCATGAACTCACAGGTAGAAATTTGGATTCCAAGTCAGTATTTTCACCAATACACAGCTGGAAAGTTGGGTTCCAAGTCAGTATTTCCACGAATTCACAGGTAGAAAGTTGGGTCCCAAGTCAGTATTTTCATGAACTCACAGGTAGAAATTTGGATTCTAAGTCAGTATTTTCACAAATTCAGAGGTAGAAAGTTGGGTTCTAAGTCAGGATTTTCAATAGTACACAGGTGGAAAGCTGGGTTCCAAGTCAGTATTTCCACGAATTCACAGGTAGAAAGTTGGGTCCCAAGTCAGTATTTTCATGAACTCACAGGTAGCAATTTGGATTCTAAGTCAGTATTTTCACGAATTCACAGGTAGAAAGTTGGGTCCCAAGTCAGTATTTTCATGAATTCACAGGTAGAAAGTTGGGTTCCAAGTCAGTATTTAAAAATATTAAGAGTATTTAAGAACACACAGGTGCCAACTTTGATTCACGGGCCGCAGACGCAGAGCTACCACATCTGGCTTCCCAGAATTTATTGCTTCCCAGAATTTATTGCTCAGCCCTTTGGCCCTCAGAGGCTGCTGAATTCCCTCCTGCAGGTCGGATCAAGTACTCGGAGCGCGTGTACGACGCCTGCATGGACACCTTCGACTGTCTTCCTCTCGCCGCCCTCCTCAACCAGCAGTTCCTGTGCGTGCACGGGGGCCTGTCTCCAGAAATCACATGTCTAGATGACATTAGGAAAGTAAGTCAGCTCCCCGGGCTTCTCCCTCCCGTCCCGATTCCCTCCCTCCTGCCTGGCTTTGGGAGGCTCCTCCTGCCGCAGCTCCTGCTGATGTGGTGTCCCCTCTCCAGTTAGACAGGTTTAAGGAGCCTCCAGCCTTTGGTCCGATGTGTGACCTGCTGTGGTCGGATCCCTCCGAGGATTACGGCAACGAGAAAACCCTGGAGCATTTTGCCCACAACACTGTGCGAGGCTGCTCCTATTTCTACAGGTGAGGGGTGTTTTGGGGGCCACTCTGTCTCCCCTCACACCAAAATCAATCCAGGCCACTCCGTGTACCTGGAGTTCTCCCAGCTTGGCTCTAATGCACAAATTCTGGTTTGTTGTTTCTTCTGCTGTAACATTGAGCTGTCTTTGGATAAGTTGCTTTATGAAATTGGGATCTCACACAGCAGAGATGCTTCTCTGGGCTGGCAGGGTGCCCTGTGAGTGGTTTTCAGTACCTGGATCTCTAGGAAATAATCTTTCCTTGCTCAAAAAGAACAATTTGTGCTGACAGTCCGCTTATAGAGAGGGTTTAACAGAACCCTTCGCAATGAATTTTTGAAGGATAAAACAATCTTTTGGGGTGCTGGACAGAAACTGGATGTTCTCTGCCAGTGGCTGCTCCCTGCAACCAAGACCACCCGAGCTCTGTGCTCTCCTCTGCTCCCTGCTGAGCTCTCCTGGCGTTTTGTTTTGCAGTTACCCTGCAGTGTGTGAATTTTTGCAGAACAATAGCTTGTTATCCGTAATCCGAGCTCACGAAGCCCAGGATGCTGGGTAAGTGCTGCAGCCCAGGGCTTTGGGCGGGGTTTGGGCTGGGCTGGGCCGGGCCAGGTTTAACTCGTGCCAGGTTTTTTGCAGGTACCGAATGTACAGGAAGAGCCAGACCACGGGCTTTCCCTCGTTAATCACAATCTTCTCTGCACCAAATTACTTAGATGTCTATAACAACAAGGGTAAGGGGCTCTGCTGCTCTTGGAGGCGTCAGGAAATCCCTCTCCCACTCTGCCCTCCCAAAATCAGAGGATAATTTAAGTTGGAAAAGAGCTCCATTGAGTCCAACTTGTGCCTGATCCCCACCTTGTCACTGTCACTTCCATCATTCCTGGGACACCTCCAGGGATGGGCATTCCAAACCTCCCTGGGCACTTCCAAGGCCTGAGCGCCCTTTCCATGGGGAAATTCCTGCTGCTGCCCACCCTGAGCCTCCCCTGGCCCAGCCTGAGGCCGTTCCCTCTGCTCCTGTCCCTGTTCCCTGGGAGCAGAGCCCGACCCCCCCGGCTGCCCCCTCCTGTCAGGGACTTGTGCAGAGCCACAAGGGCCCCCCTGATCCCCCTTTTCTCCAGGCTGAGCCCCTTCCCAGCTCCCTCAGCCCCTCCTGGAGCTCCAAACCCTTCCCAGCTCCCTCAGCCCCTCCTGGAGCTCCAAACCCTTCCCAGCTCCCTCAGCCCCTCCTGGAGCTCCAAACCCTTCCCAGCTCCCTCAGCCCCTCCTGGTGCTCCAAACCCTTCCCAGCTCCCTCAGCCCCTCCTGGTGCTCCAAACCCTTCCCAGCTCCCTCAGCCTCTCCTGGTGCTCCCTTCCCAGCTCTGGACACCCCCAGCCCCTCCAGGTCTCAGTGAGGGTCCCAGAACTGGACACAGCACTCGAGGCACCTCCCCAGTGCCCAGCACAGAGGGACAATCCCTGCCCTGCTCCAGCTGCCACCACACTGGTTTTGATACAAAAACCACACTATTTTTGATACAAACCCCTCTCCTCCAGTCGCATTCTTGTGCCTGGAATGAAAGAGAGCTTTGTGTGCTGAGCTGAAGTGGTTGACTTAATGTGTTACTGTGGCAATTAACTGTGGAGTCATAAAGCCTGCAATAAAGCTTTCATTCCCAGCCACGGGACAACGGAGCCCTGTTGATGGATGCTGCCATCCCACAGAAGCTGATAGTGTAGGAAAGCTTCCCACTTCCCTCTGCCCCTAAACCCTGGGGATCGTGCAGGAATTTTCTCCAGCTGTGGGGTTTTTCACCCCTCACTTTGGGTCGTGGCTCTGTTTGAGTTTTGCTGTTCTAAGCTGAGAACCAGCCTGAGTAAACTAAAAAATTTTAGCTTAAACCTTCTCATTTTTGAGAGCTGGTGGTTTGATTTTACACGAGTGTAGCCTGGTGTTGATAATGAAGTTTTTTTTAACACTGGTACAACTTCCAGAGGGAGCCAGGCTGGGAGAGCTGGGGGTGAGAGAGGAAAACACTCCAGGGAGATGTTAAAGCCTCTTCCAGTGCCTAAGGGGGCTCCAGGAGAGCTGGAGAGGGACTGGGGATGAGGGATGGAGGGACAGGACACAGGGAATGGCTTCCCACTGCCAGAGGGCAGGGCTGGGTGGGATATTGGGAAGGAATTCCTGGCTGGGAGGGTGGGGAGGGGCTGGGATGGAATTCCCAGAGGAGCTGGGGCTGCCCCTGGATCCCTGGAAGTGCCCAAGGCCAGGCTGGAGCCCCCTGGGACAGTGGGAGGTGTCCCTGCCGTGGCAGGGGTGGCACTGAGTGATCCTTAAGGTCCCTTCTCACCCAAACTATTCCAGGATTTCTCAGTGGTCAGTGCCCGTGGACATTTGTTCTCTTTCCCTTTTCTCTCCCAGCTGCTGTATTGAAATACGAAAACAACGTCATGAACATCAGGCAGTTCAACTGTTCCCCTCACCCCTACTGGCTTCCAAACTTCATGGACGTCTTCACATGGTCCTTGCCTTTCGTAGGGGAAAAGGGTAAGAGAGATTTGGGGTTTTTATTCCAAGTTCCCAGTGACTGATCCTCACATCCTGAGCATCAGAATCCCGTCCCACAGCGCTGGGAGTGCTGCAGCTCCAGGCAGCACAGGAGAGCAGTTCAGGCTCAAGCAGATCTGCATTTCTGGGTTAAATTCTTGCACAAATAGCTGTTGATACCTGTTTGAAAAAGCTTTTCCCAGTAAACCCCTTCTTTCTTGCTCTTTCTGCATTGCTGGTGGAGCTGATCTTGGGTGCTGTAGCCCCACCTCAGAATTTGGAGAGCTTTCTCTTGGTTTGCAACAGAGGAATTAAAAATTCCTGTTGGCTCCAGGCCCACCAAAAAGGAAGCATTCCCTTCAATCCGAGGCTTATTCCATTCTGAAGAAGACGAGGCAGCTTAAAATATGACCAAGACTTTGCCTCAGCCTTTCACCAAAAGGATTTTTCCCTCTCCTGATGAGCTTAAATCCCACCCCTGTCCTGTATGTTCAGAGTGTGGCTTCAACCTCCCAACTCCCAGCGGATTTTTTTGACTTTGAGCCTCCAAAGGCCGAATTTCCCCCCCATCCCCTCCCCAAATCTGGCCCTTCTCAGAGCCAGGTGGCTGTGGAGCGGGTGGGGATGGGGAGGGGGGACCTTGAGGGAGCTCAGGCTGTTCTGCAGGAGCGCTGGCACCTCATTGCCCACGTCTGGTTCCTCTGTGCTGTGCTTGGCCTGCATCCACCTCCTTGGCAGGAGATGCAGCGTGTGTCGTCTGCTGCGGCGGGTACCAGCAGGCTGTGCCTAAAGCTGTCTTTAGGCTCCCACTTGCAGGGGACAGACGACCTTGAAATCCTCCCCTGGTCCTCCAAACCCCTCTGCGTGCCCCGGGCCCCTCTGACCTCGCTGTCTGTGCCTCTTGCAGTCACCGAGATGCTCGTGAACATCCTCAACATCTGCTCCGATGACGAGCTGATTTCAGACGGCGACGAGACGTTGGAAGGTAAAATATCCCTGCTGGCACCTGAGAGCAGCTGGGGAAGGTCTTTGATGCCTGAGCAGCACTTGATTTATAGCTGGATGCCCAGCCAGGGTCTCCAGCTCCTTTTTGCCCAACCCTTGTGCAGTTCTGGGTAAGGGAACATTACTTTTTTTTTCTCTCCTTTGCTGTTCAGTCACAGAGAAATTAAATGACATTCACTGCGACAGACGCTTCTTGCCAGCTACTCTGGGAATGGTTTCCTGCTCCTTACACAGGCTGCTGGTTATTTTTTCCCCCAATTCAAAATTTTCTGCACCAAAATATCCACCCAGTCTTCTCATCTGTTGCAGTGAACTCCTCTGTAAAGCGGTTTCTCATGTCACCCCCCCCTTTCCCAAAAACGCAGTTTTTGGCCCTGGTTTTAAGCAGTGCATGAAGGGGACAAATCAGTGGCTGAGCTGATGTGCAGTTTGGATTTTGGGGGGACTCAGGAGCGAGGTGGTGACCTGAGGAAGCTGTGGGGGGCAGCGAGAAGTGGGGCCTGAGCTGCTTCGGCCCCAGGTGGAGACTCTAACCTGCTTCTCCCATTGCATTTCCGTTTCGTTTTTTGGTTTTTTGGTTTTTTTTTCCTTTCCTCCCTCCCATGAAAGTTAAATTTGTTTCTTCTATCTCTGTCTTCATCTACTTGTTTCTTGGTGTCTCCTCTCCCTGAAGATCACTACATTTCAAGCTATCCGAAAGGTACCCAGCTAGAATTTGCTACGAGCTTAATTATCACTGCCTGTGCCACCAGATCCTTGAAGTGGATTTCCAGAGCTGACTAGTGGGGCAGTCTCTTCATCCCCTTTCAGTTTTAACATAAGCTCCATGTGTTTTTTAACCCTTCTGCGTTCCTCCAGGAACTTGAGAAACGGGGGTCACGTTTCTACCTGATTCTGAATGCAGCCACGTAGTGCATGGCTGAGCCATGGTGCATGTTAGCCCTGGGTTTGGCTTCCCTGTCCTGATGTGTACTGGGCCATGTGAGGAATCTCAGCTGAGAGGAGATGGATTTGTTCCCTCTTTCGACCTGAATTTTCCGTTTGGTTTCAGCTCCCTCCGTGCTTTTTTTTTGTTTCCTCTCTCTCTCCCGTTGGGTCCGTGGAGCGGGAGGGGAGTTGCTCCCCCCTGCCCGTCCCGTGGTGTCCGTGTGGGGTCAGAGCAGAGCTGCCAGGCTCTTCCCCGTGCTCCCTGGATGCCAAAGCTGGTGCTTTTGTGCCTCTGCGGGCGAGCAGAGCGGTGCCCATCAGCCCTCGGCCCCCTCGTGCTCTGCCTTGCAAACCGTGTCCTCATGGCTGAGTCATTTGTGTCACATCCTGTGCAGTGTGAGCCCACCTGGAGACCTCCCCGAATCCGTGTCCTGTGCTGGTTCTACTCTCTTTAGCCCTCTCCAGTTCCGTGTGCCATCTCGTTGGTGTTGCCCTCCTCACTGCCATCCCGGTGCCATCCTGATGCCATCCTGATGCCATCCTTCCAGCACCGTTCTCTCTCCGGTGTAGCTGTGAATCTGTAAAACCATGATTTTCTTTTCCTGGAGTCAGGCAGGTGCTTCATGCTGGCGTTCCCTGGGGAGCAGGAAACCTCCAACGTGCTGCTCTTTGCTCTTTTCTCTCCCTAAGGTGGGACAACGGTCCGCAAGGAGATCATCAGGAATAAGATCAGAGCCATTGGGAAGATGGCACGGGTCTTCTCGGTTCTTCGGTGAGGATGGGCTGGGGACTGGGCTTAGTTTGGGGCTGGGTTTAATTTGGGGCTGGGTTTAATTTGGGGCTGGGTTTAATTTGGGGACTGGGTGATGGGGCAACACTGCTCAGGAAAAAAAAGAAGGGCAAAACCTCACGAGACAGGTGGTTTTTCCTGACTCTTCCAGGACGCTTTTGCCTGGAAGAAGGTTGTAGCCAGGTAGGGGTTGGTCTTTTCTCCCAAATAACAAGTGGAGGATGAGAGGAAACAACCTCAGAATGCACCAGGGGGGGTTCAGGTTGGATTTTAGGGAAGATTTCTTCATGGGAAGGGCTGCCAAGCATTGGAATGGGCTGCCCAGGGCTGTGGTGGAGTCCCCATCCTTGAGATGTGTGGATGTGGCACGTGGGGACGTGGTGACCAGGGTCGTGCTGGGTTGATGGCTGGACTTGGCGACCTTAGAAGTCTTTTCCAACCCTAATGCTTCCATGATTCCCAAGGCAGCTGTGCTCAGGGCAGGCTCCCATCTCCCTGTCCCCCACGGGCCTCGCCTGGCCCAGTACAACCACAGCCCTGCTGGTGTGTAACTGGTGCTGCTGTTCCTGCAGGGAGGAGAGCGAGAGCGTGCTGACCCTCAAAGGCCTGACCCCCACAGGTACCCTGCCCCTGGGCGTGCTCTCGGGGGGCAGGCAGACCCTGCAGACCGGTGAGTATCCCTGCCCCCGCACTCCCCCTGCCCCAAAACCCCTGCAGCAGCTCCCACGGGCAGCCTGGAGGGTGCCAGGGGACCCCAGCCAGGCTTCAGGCCCGTGGGGAGGAAGGATTCCCAAAGAGGAGGAAGCAGAGGTGTAGGTGGGCATGTGGAGAGATGCCAAGATGTCCCCGTGTACCCTCGAGGAAGAAAACCCACAGCACCCTTGCCTAAAGCATGTTTAGTGCTTAACTGTTTGTTTCTGCCACGACTTTTTATCCTTTTCTTTCCCTTCTAACGCTGCATGGTGCACATCCTCTGCCTCACCTCGCTGTGCTGCTGCCGTGTGACAGCCTCCGTGTGAATGTGACAGTGACACGGCCTCTGTGTGAATGTGACAGTGACACAGCTGCTTGTTTGTTCTTCGTTAAACCAAACCCCTCCCAATCCGCCCCTGAAAGTCACCAATCCCAAACACGAGGAAGGAATCGGCCAAAGGAACGAGGTTCCTCCAGGGCTGGATGGTTCAGAAAAGTCTCCTCTCGGGGTTTTGAGGCAGTTCTGGAGGTTTCTTCCCAAATTTTGCTGCCTTCCCTCGGCAGCTCTGGGAGCGGGACGGAGCGAAGGATCCGACCCTTCCCACCCGCAGGGCTGGTGCTCAGGGAATGAGCTATCCCAGAAACGTGTCCCCAGAGGGAATCCTGTAATCCCGTGTTTTAATCCTTCCCTGCCAGCGGCCTTTGAAGCCTGGCACCTCCCCAGCTTCCCCCTTCCCATGGGCACCGGGGATTTCCCGCAGCTCTCCCCGGGCTGGATTCGAGAGTTCACGAGTCACAAACGTGGAAATATCGCTGCCTGCTCCCGGGGAGGATGCAGCATCACTCCCGAGCTCACGGATTTCTCTGCCCACAGAGGAGGATGGATATTTTTTCCCTTTTTTTATAGAAACCATCACAGCCCCGTCGCCCCAGTTCCGGGAACAGAGCCTGAGTGGGAAGGTGGCTCTTGCAGCAGCTCTGTCCCCGTATCCCCACAGCACAGGGTCATGCTGTGACGTTCTCCAGCACCTTCCCCTCTCAGGGGGGTTCTCTGAGGGCTACCAGGGACCTCCCCTCCCCCAAAATAAGCCTTTCCCCAGGACAGAACAAACAAGCTGGGCCTTTGCTGCTGCCTTACCCG
>VZRO01000405.1:33537-48287 GCA_013397915.1 Daphoenositta chrysoptera
AAGTAAGCAAGAAAGGCTGATTAAAAGGGAGAATCAACAAAATATCAACATGCCACAGAGAGGAAGGAGGAATAGATAATTAGAAGCAAAAGAGGAGCAGGTAATTATGATCTGAAATTAAACATGATGTTTAAGACGTCTCCTTTGTACTGCAGTGAAGATTTCAGATTCATACACATAATAAACACTCAGGTTGTCATCTGGAGGTGCAAATCTGAAAGATATTCCAACAAATGAAGTGCTGGCAGAGAGAGGTATAAAGAGATCTCCGCCTGTCAGGGGTCAGACAGCCTGAGATTGCTTCTAGAGATCTTTTGAAAATTTCACACGATTGAAGGCTTAGGGGCTTTGCTGTGTTCGCATTTCAAACTCAGATCAGCGGGATCACAATCAAAAATAGAGGTCTGGAAAATTTTGATGCAAAGATGGCCACAGGCTCCACTGTTTTTTTTTTTTCCCTTCTTCTTCTTCTTCTCCCAGACAGACACTCTGACATGACTATGATCCCGGGGATGACAGAGTTGTCAGAAAAGAAAGGGAAAATAGCATCTTGTCTTGTAACTTCCTATCAGTCAAAAGGAATTTAGGATCCTCTTTCCATTAAAAGAGAGGGAGAAGGAGCAAGAGGGGGAGCGGGGGAAGACGAGGCTTTCTTACTGAGCAAAGAAAAGTGAAGAGAGTTCTGTGTTTCATAATTAATATTCCACACCTAAACGTTTCTGATCTCTTTCCCACCCCATCACCTTCTTCTTCTCTACAATTTCAATTTTAGATCAACCCATGTCCTCTGAAACAGTGTGCACAAGTGATAAAATACTGGCTACATGTACATTCGTGTCTAATACTGTATCATTCATCCGATATGCTTCCATGAGATATATTACATTTTTTTACTCGAACTTAGTGTAACTATATGATTTTTGCTACAAATAAATCTTACAGTTATTTTTTTATTAAAAACATTAAATTGTTCTAATAAAATATGTTTAAAGTCTGAAAAATAAGTCGTAAAAACGGAATGAAATAGAAAATTTAGAAGTGTCCTAAGAGCCGAAGAACAGTAAAAGAAGGATTAAAGCAACGGGAATTGTGTTAAAACATATATTCAGTATATTCTATTTATAACTCTTTTGGCAAGGTCAGGTGCAATAGGAAGTGTTTTATCATCTCAGCTATCTCAAATTAATTGCTATTGATTTGTTGACCAGGAGGAAGAGTAGTTAGCTCAGGTCTAATTATTGGGGTTTCTAAAAGAAATGATGCGGGTAACTTTCCAAAGGAAACGAGCTGGGTTTGGAAATCGGACCTTGCCGGGATGCTCTTTCCTAATTAGCTGCGAGGAGAGTGCTTGGGACCTCGAACCGCCCCAAAGTTTCCCTCTCTGCGTTTTACTCCTGGATGCTCTGCAAGCCAGGTCCTAAGAATCAGTAAAAATCCCCCGATACTGCACATCCTACATGGATTTTTGTTGGATTGATATTTTTATACCAACTTCTCTGGCGCCGTGTGCGCTTCTTCAGGTAAAGAGAGGACACAGAAGGAGCGAAAATGTGCTTTTGGTAATTGATCATATATATATTTATATTTTTTTTTTTCTGAGTGAAAGAAAAAAAAAATAACAAGAAAGATGAATATATTTTTCCCCTTGGAAAGGGTGAAAAAGGATTCGGACTCCAGTGAGTAACCGAAGTTGAACAATCTCTTCAGAAATAAAACATAACCGCCCTTGCCACGCTGGGAAGCAGAAAATAACTTGTGCAAAATGCCTAACATGAAGAGATTTGCATTGCTAAAGTTATGATAAGAAAGTCTGTGTTTGAAACGGCCAAAGTTTCCCGTTCCCCCGCTCCTCCCCGAATGTGACAGTGGTAACTCTGGCAAATGACATCTCAATAATGAACAAAACATTCTTTTTTTTTTAACCTTGCCATCTGAAGCAACCAGTTAATTAACAAATAACCCCCACGTTTTTCGTGGACCCCACTTTTTCTAAATGAAGGATAAGAACTTTAAGACGAAAAATTAACAACGAACTTGAGGTTGTGAAGGAAAAAAAAAACTTTTGAGGGATGCGTTTGGGGTGTATTTTCCTCTGCTGGGAATATTTCAGGGTTATGTCACAAAAATAAACCTAAGCGGTAGTGGAAGCAATTTCCTGAAGATAATAAACAAGGCTAAAGAATTTAAAATAAAATAATTCGAACATGCAAAAATGGGTTGTTTTAAAGGATTATTAAAAATATATTTTGCGGGGAGATTTTGTTTTTTCTCCCCAGAAAAGATAAACCAGAATTAGGAGGATTCGGGTTTTTGTGCTCTTCTGCCCGTACCTGGATGGTGACGTGTTTGCAATCCAGACTTTCGGGTGCAATTTTAGAAATAAGGAAATAAAGACAGAAAATCGGAGAAACAGAATTACAAAGACGCAAGATTAAAGGCATTCTACGGAGAGTGCGAAGAAACAGAAACAAGTCAATTTTAAAGAACTATTTCCCTCCTTGGGGAAAAAAAAATGCGAGAATTTTCCCACATGTACAACATAAATGCCAGCTTCTGCCGAACTTCCCGCTTTCAGCTGAACAAACTGTATTCCCGCAGAAAAAAAAAAAGCCGAAAAATTTATGCAAGTCCTAACTTTGCCATGGAGCTGCCCTGTAAACCAGCACGTTTGTGCTCGCATGGCGTGGATATTTTTTAATCTCTGGAAAGGTCCCGTCCCGCTGCGGGGAGTTCATACCTGGTCAGAGGGGAGGGAGGGGAGGAAAAGCAGCAAACGAACTTGGCAGGAGGGAATTGTTGCCATTCTGGGCAAGGACGTGGGGCAGGTGTTTAACTCTCAAACTTTTACTTGGGAAGAGCAGAAAAACTGAAATATGAACGAGCCGGCTTGCGGGGAGGGCGGTGGGCGCAGGATTGAAGTGGTGATGCCCCCTCCTGCGGGCTGAGAGAGAGGAGGTGGGGAATTTGTATTCCTTTCACCCTGGAGATGGACAAGATTGTCCTGACAACTGCAAAACGCGGGGGTTCGGACCTTTGTTCTGGGGCTGGCGATTGCAATTTGGAGGTGGCGACTTGTGTTTTCTCCTTTGTTAAAGAAAAAAGGGACGGTCCGTGGATGAAGATTTTTTTTTCTGAATAAAGTTTTCACAGACCTAGAGTGGATTTGGGGGGGGGTGTTTTCTTTTTCTTTTTGTTTTGAAGCGTGGCCAGCAGCTCGCTAAGAAACGTGGAAATAAATGGGAACTCTGCCGGTGACTCCAGCCCGCTTGGTGGAAGCGTCCCTAAATCGGGGCAGGAGCTGGCGTACGGGCCCGATCCTGTCTCTCTTCCTCAGGGAAATCCACCTGGCTCTCATCCTGGTGTCTGTAATTTTGGGAGGGAGCGGTAGGTGTGTTAGTTTCAATTCCCCAAACCGGGCTGCCCCATCCCATCTCCCCGCCTCCCATCCAGCCTCCCCCTCCCGCTGCCCCACGGCCACGCAGGACGAGCTCAGTGAAAGCAGCGGCATCGAATCCCGGCCGGCTCCGGCTGCTGGATGAGATTCCCGGGCCCTATCCCGGCCCCTCTCTGGGGGTACCGCTTGTTCCCCCCAGAAGTGTCCCCCCATCGGGGTCAGCCCACGGCGGGCGGGGGCCGGGGCACGGCGAGGTGGAACCCACCCCACTCCCACCCGCCGGGCTGGAAACACCTCCCACGGCACACAGCGCCTTTCCTGTCCCCCGAGCCGATGAAATCCTAAATCTTCCCCATTGCAACAGGAGACGGCAGCTAACACTGCCGTCAGGGGAGATGGGAGCTGCGGGCTCCCGGGGACTTTCACCCGGGTTTTTTACACGGGGTTTTAGGGCTTCTCTCGGAGCCCGTTTCCTGAGCGCACCCGACGGGAGACACTCACAGCCTCCTGCCCGGGGTTAATCCCGGGCTGGCAGGGAGTGTTTAACCAAAATCTGTAGGTATGGCCTGTCATGGATCCAGTGCCCCGCGCGGGTTCCTCACGGGAGCGGGGTTGCTGGAGGTGTGCGGGTGTCCGTGGGTGGCACACACAGCCCCCGCCGCGGGTGGATGGTGCCCTGCGGGATGCCAGGGTGTGCCCTGAGCTCTTTGCAGAGGGCTCCGAGCCTCCGGTGGCTTTGGAGGACCGGCAACGGAGGGGGCCGGCCGAGGGGCACCGCCAGGATTATTCCCAGGCACCAAACACTGCTGTGGAGATTTCACATGATCTTCCTAATTCCACGTTTTATATTTTATGATTTCTTGCCAGCATCACAGTGTGTTTCTGTTTAGATATACTAAGCTCCTTGAAATTAATTAACCTGTGGTCAGCAACAAAAAAAAAAAAAAAAAAAAAAAAGAAAAAAAAAAAGTAATACTGGTTAAGCTATATTCCTTTACAACGTTTGGTCACAGTTAGTTACAGAATTTTCCAGCTGTGAGGATGATGTACACTATTTACTGTAATTGAATTGCTGTTATAACACCTTTCAAGAGGAAAAGTGATACATGACAAAAGTTGAGCTGACGCAGGGGCCCCCTTTTATCCTCCCCCTCGCTTATCCGGAATAAAAACTTCACTGCGGAGAGCCCCACTCGTGTCCGCGCCGGGGGTGGGTGAGGACCTCGGCCCCGCACAGGGGTGCGGATCCCTCCGCACCCGCGCTCCGCTGCCAGCCCGCAGCGAGAGGCGCTCCGGCCCCGCAACCCGCGCATCCCGGGGGAATTCCCGGCTGGAACGGGCACCGGGCTCGGCACTGCCCGGGCGCATCCCTGCATCAGCCGCAGACGCGGAGCAGGGGGAGAGGCTGCTCGTTTGTAGCCCAAAGCGCCGCAAACAGCCGTTCTCGTGTTTGGGGAGGCAATTGGATTTATTTCCATCCGACCAGTAATAGATTCTCTAGAGCATCTGAGAGATTATTTTATAAAGCGAATTCAAACCCGGCTGTTCTTTAGATCATATTATTATAAAAAGGGAATGATCACTTGGGGAAAAAATCTATCTAATTTGGAGGGAAAAGACCACAGATTTTAAATAATTTCTGTAACTTTTGCTACCTTTGGCGGTTTTGGCAAGAGAACAAATGAAAACCCGGAGGAGTTAGAAGTGTTTTTTCCTCTCTCTCAATTTTTTTCCCTTCTCAGTGCCACACAGCAGCCTTTCCTCCTTCAACTTCAAAGAGGACTGAAAGGACAAACATTCTGATACAGCTAATAATACACGGAGAGAAAGAATTTGCATTCCTTAGCAAATATAAGTGCTCATTAATAGAATCATGTATTTGGCTAAGAACATCTTGCCAGTACAGCTGGGAGATAGAAAGTGGTCTTGTGGGGAGGGTTTGAGGAAGAGTTTTGATTGACGCTGTAGGAGCCACATCACCCCCCTTTCCCCCAGTCATCTATATCAGGTCAACGATTACTATTTAAAAAAAAAAGTAAAGTAATAATCATAAAGGAACAGATGGGGACAGAGTGCCCTGCGACTTCTGAAAGGCACAGCAAGGACTCGCTGCCTAGAAATTCATCAAGATAAAGCTAATTGCACTCTCAGGCCGTGCCGCAACCGCCCTGCTGGGGGTCCCGCACCCGCAGCGCATCCGCGCCCGCTCCGCGCCCGGGACTGCCCCGATTGCCCAAATCCCTCCGAGCCCGCGGTCGGACGGGAAGGACGGGGCTGTGGCTGCGGAGGGCAGCGATCCCTCCCTCCCTCCCGCCGCCGCCGGACCCTTCCCCGCAGCGCTCGGGGCTCTCTCCCCCGGCTCGGCGGGCTCCTCGCAGGGCATTAATCTGATTTATACCCGACTCTGGGGTACCCGACTCTGGCTCTGGGGTACAGCCCTGGGGGCACCTTCACAGGGAACGCGTGGTTTTGGCGTGGCCATGGGGTGCAGCTTCCCCCAGGGCCATCGCCGGGTGTTCTCTTTCCCAAATAACACTTCCTCAGGCTCTGACTGAGGTGACTCTACCAAATTGGTGTGGTGGGAACTGATAAACAAAATTAAAGTTGCCTTCTGATTGAAACGTTGCTCGTTTGACTGAGCTGAAGACGATTCTTGTGATTATCCAAAGCTTATTTTACCCTCATGAGAACTCTAATTTTGTTCTTCTATTCCCTACTGTAAATCTGAACTTACTGTTCCCTGTAGAGATGTCTTCTCCAAGAGGGAATAAATAAAAATCAGCTTGACACAGACCCCAGGAAAGTTTACAGACACACAGGTGGGCAAATCTTTCCTGTTCTCAGCACAATAAATTATATAAAAAAGAGAAAACCTTAGAGAAATTAAAAAACCAACTCAGCCTTTTAAGGTGATTATCCTAACTTACGCCCACATTTACCACCTTTCTACAAAGAAAACCCATAAAAATATCTGGGCAGCACAGACTGAGGAGGTGTGTCTGTGAGGGGACTCGCAGGGAGGAGATGCTGGATTGGAACTGCAGCTCAGCATCGGGGCTATAATTTGGTCTCCTGGGTTCCCAGTTTTAAAAGTGTCATAAGTATCAGGATTTTAAAGGTGAACTATATATTTCAAACTGTTATTTTGAAGGACCCCATGAGTTATTTTTCACTTCAGTCTTGAACATCAGGTTTGGATATCTTTGTAGAAGTTAGCCCTTAATTCAGATGCAAGGTTGAGAGCTTGGTGTAAACACTTAGTAATGCTACAGCCCTCTGCTGAGTTGTACTCCATCAAACTTTGCTGCTAACAATTTCTTTCTAGGTTTTAACTCTTTCAAGCTTATTTATAGACGTTACTTTTACCTGTGAGTTTTTTTAGTTTTAGTTAATTTGGAAGCGCTTTTTAAACATTACATGGGTGTATTTTTATTACTCCAACACAGCTGAACTTAACTTGGCTTTGACTTTCGTGGAGTTTATTTCATTGGAGATGCACATGAATGCCAGAGGAATGCACTGGGAGTGCACCACATGTGGTTCTCCAGGATGGTTTGTGTATGGCAAGAGCAGAAACGTGCATTGGCTTCAAAGAAACCCTGTATTTTATCAACATAATCTGTAGAAATTATCAGTCAGGGGCCTGCTGTTGGTTTAGACCCAGTGGTCATTGGTCCAACAACCTTCTGACTGAGCTTGGGATTAAAAAGCCAAAACTCTGTGGTTCATTCAGCAAGTGGGACCCTCCATCTGAGCACACTGGTGTCTGCAGTGACTCTTTGATCTGTCCCAGTGGTCCCCAGCCCACGCTGGCCCTGGGATAATAACATCAAGCAAGGAATGCACTGTCTTTTTTTTTCTTCCTCACCTCTCCCCATCCTTTTTAACTCCTATGGCTGTGAGCAGCCTCAGAGGGTCCATAAGGTTAACAAATTGGGAATTTCAAACCCCTTTGTTTCAGCCTCCCCTCAAACACGCCTGTTGGCTTTGCTGCGGGGCCTTGAACCCAGGAATCCCCCCTGACCCACAGCCCCAAGGCCCCCCGAGCTCTCAGGGACAGCCTCAGCAGGGGACTGCCCCAGGGTGAGGAGCCCACATCTTTGGGGATGAAACAAAATGTTTCAGATGTGATGAATTGGACATCTGTTTCATCAGAGGGAAAAAAGGGAAAAATTCATCAGCTCTAATGAGAGATGCAAAGATATTTTGGTATGTTGATAGGCTGCCTCCTGCTCCTCACAGCTGGAACAAACACGCTTCCTAATCTATTGGCCCCTAGGAACGATTTTTTTTCCCTGGGTAATATCTTTTCTTCACATCAGATCACTGGAATATCAGTAGCATGCACTCGATACTCTGCATTGTGCTCTTCAGCAGTTTTGGGTCACTGCCAGCCTCCAATTTACCTGCAAGTTCCCTTCTCTCCAGGATGTGGATCCATTCCATACTGGATTTCTTAAACATGACCTTGTCTTCCTGTGCAAGCTTTTATTTTTTTTATTCAGCAGCTTTGTGAGGGCTAAAAGCATTTTGTTTCTCTGCTAACATGGCCAGGGGATCTGCTTTTGCCCCGAGTTTATCCTGTAGGATTTACTTCCTCAAAATGCTTCCATACCCTCTAAATGTGGTGAACAGGCATGAGGGACATGTTTTTTGTCACACTGAGAACATCTCAGTGTCACCCATCCCCTGGAGCAGTCTGCAGCTCAGTGCTGCTGGACACTCCCATGTGCTGGCTGTTCTATCAAGGGATTGGTAAAACCCCCTGGAGATTTTTATTAGCAGCTTAGTGTGGACTCTGAATGGTGCTACAGCATGTCCCTGGACCTGATCACCTTTTCCCCTTTGGTGTTGGTTTCATGCACAGATTCAATTCTTGCAAACTGACCTCTTCAATTCTTTGTGCAAAATTATTCTTCCTGTAAATACAATGTTATTGATGGAGCCTTCTCTGCAAAGAATTTCCTCTCCAACTCCTATTTACCCCATTCCCAGGTAAAGTGTTATTCTAGGTGCATGCCTTTTGCTTTTATTTGTACTTTCCTCCTTGCAAGAAGTGGCAGGAGGCCAAGCTCTGCCCGAGCCATCTTGCACAGCACGGGCTGAACGATGCCCTGAAAGATGTCTCTGCTTCTAACCCCAAGAGTGTGCTTTTCATCTGAAAGGCTGTGACCAGGCATGGTGCAGGCTCGGCTGGGATTTTAGCCAGGCAGTTGCAGACCAAGTTTTACAGCTTTGCCTGAGAGGGGCTGAGTAGACATCTGCCTTTTCCTGGACATCCTTGCAGCTGCCCAGCAGTGGCCTGTTTCCAAAGTGCTGTCACCCACGTTTATTCAATACTTGACGTAGTAGAGGCTCTTCAGGAAGCTTCAGGATCCTGTCTGAAGCTCCTGATAACAGCTTGTTGTGCTGTTGACACGGTTGCAGATCCTGTGACTCCCCATATTTCTTTTTTTAGAAGTAGCATTCCAGCTCTCTCAGTTTTTTTTTTTTTAAGCCTCCCTTTCATTAAATTGTGCTGACGACACAGAAAATTGTCAGCTGTCCATTCTTTCCCTAGACAGGGAGTATATCTGTATGTATATATATGTATATATGTATGTATAATCAAGGCAAGGGGAGGAAAGGGTCAGGTGTTGCTATGGAAAGAGACTGTTAATCTGTGACAGAACTGGTGCTATGGGAGGTGAGAGCCTTTCCCTGCACAAAATAAGCCTTTCAAGGGAAGCTCACCAGGCTTTCTCCAAGGGACACCTGCCCCAAATTTGCTGATTTGATAATTTGCTCCCCTTATTGCTCAACTTTGATGATGGCTTTGCAACCAGATTTTCACTGATCTAAATGCAGCCCAGTCTCAACTAGTCTGGATTAAATTAGAAAGAAGATTTGTATGAGGTATTGCCTTGAATGCTTTACAAAGATCTTGACTGCCAGGTCCTGGAGAGTATCATAAGTTTCTCAAAAATCCTGTGGTGGTTTATGCCAGGCAAATCCCTACTTACGTGCATCAGACATCTTTCACTTTTAATGGATGTAACCAAAAAGAAAGAAGTGGAAATTGAAGCAAGAGGAAAGATTAATCCCCTTCTCCTCTATTCTGTTAAAATTATGTCCCTTACAGACCCTACCTGGGTATCACTCTGGTCCATCCTGGGCATGGTTTCACCAGGGACTGTCAAGTCAACCAGCCTGCAGCAAATGAAACCAGCTCTGCTTTTTTATTCTCTGACTCTGTCACTGACCAGGAGGATGGAGCAGAAGGAATCCTCCTTTGGAGGTGCCTTTGCAGAACTGGTTTCTCTTTGCTCCCTGCATGGACATCCAAGCACACACAAGTGGCTTCATTTTCCCAAGGCTCCCAGTGAGGAGGGGGTTGAAGCAGCCACTCCTGACCCACGAATTGATCTTCATCTGAGGGCCCCACAAAGTATGTGCATGAGCAGAACAAACCTCTCTTGGGTCCAGGGGCCTGGTATGAGGCTCTCACACACCAAGCAGTGTGCCACAAGCAACATTTCATTTTTGTTCTGCCTGGCAGTCTCAGTTGCAACTCTTTAAAATTTTTCCTTTGCCATAGGAAGCATCAGAGGACTGTGCATTGAGCACTATATACAATAAGAAGAGGTGGCTTAAATATTAAAGTGTTAACATTTCCTTGGGTGGCCCTTATCTCTAGCATTTTTAAGTTTTCTTCAGCAGTTATTTGATTGATTCTGAGATTTTCGTACTGCTTTGGACCTTTAAATCCTGGTAAGAAATCACTGTGTCTGGTTTTTAAACCTTTGCAATCGGAACATTTCTCCTCACGGGCACAGGTGTGTGTGTGCATACATGTGTGTGCACAGAAAAATGGGGTTATGCGCCTCACTGGAAATCAAGCCTGGGAAAAGGAGGGTAGCTCTTTCCTCTACAGCATTTAGAAATATTCCATGACCCCTTTCTGCCTTTTGCAGAGTGGATTTTGCTGCAAAACCAGCACTCAGAGAAGGGCTGCGGCCTCAGCGCTGCCCAAGGGTCATTTCTCCTTTCCCACCCAGTTCAGCAGGAACGTTTTCAGTCAAAAATGGTGATGGACACAGGGTATCAATCACAGGGGCTCTCATGAATAATAACACAGGTAGAGTTCTGTGATCCAACCAACACTGCTCAAGTAATTTGAGCATCAAGGCAGACTGAGCTGATGATCTGCTGCACGGTACTACCAGGTTAAATAATGGGAGTATGAATTAGAAAAAAACCCACCTGGCCTGCTCAGAACTCTGTCATACAATTCAAGATGCTGCCTGAGGTGATAATCAGTGGTCACTGGTGACAAGATGACTGGTGAGAAGAGGAAGGAAGCAAGAGCTCATGGTATGCCAGGGGCAGACAAAAGAAAAGTCGGGAATAAACAAAACGTGTTTGCCAGGGCAAAGAGATTACTGAGAGAGAAGGGCTGTTTTTGCAGCAAGGAGCAGGTTTTCTTCACAAATGGGCCTGAATTGCACCATTACAGAGATGGAGGTGTGTTTCTTCTCTTGAGAATCCATGGCTTGTTTGGTAGTCAGGGAAGAGGGATGCAATCTACTTGGTCCTACCAGTAAATCTATCCCAAATAAAGGCAAATCTGAGTAAATTGGGTGAGGGTTTTGTTTGCTTTTGTGCGGTTGTTTCGTGTGGAAACATGTGCCTTGTTAGGTGGTGTCCATCCACATCACTGCAAGTGCTTCTCGAATCCAAAAGTGTTTACAGGGTAAATTTCAAGTGAAGAAAAACTCCCAGTGTCCATTTGAAATTAAGGGACAACTTATGAGACAGATTTACTGCTACATTTGGCCTATCTGCTACAGTCTTGACAATTTTTTTTTAAAAGCTGACACCTCAGTACCATTTCTCAAGTGATAGGAAAGAAGAACCATCCTCTCATGCAGAAGGAGTGCCACGAAGAGAGGATTGGGGGATTGGAGGAAAAGATACAGTTGTACAAGTTGTGGCTAAACAGATGATCCAAGCTGGCATCACTGATGAAAAAGAAACTGAGATAAAGTAAGAAAGAATGGAATACGTGAAAGAAGAAAGAATATGGGCATCTGGGAAGTGAGGTGAAGAAGTATGACCTTGCTGAAGGATGGAAATAAAAGCAGTGTAAAGGATATTTGGAGGAGAGGCACAGGATGGTGGGAAAAGTGATTTGTCACTTGGTTTTTGGGATGGGCAGACAGACGGGAGGCCGTGGTGAGGAAGGAGACTCAGGAAGGGGCACACAGCAGAGCAGGCTGGCCCTCAGAAGGGAGGTGGGGGAAGGTGACAGGCGGCGCAGGTTGGGGGAGGCGGGGACGGCTGCCAGCCCGCCTGGTGATGGGGTGGCACTGTCAGCGCTGCTCTGTCAGGGACGGCAGATGACAGGAGCAGGATACGGGAATACGGGAGAAGAGAGCGCTCTCAGCCCCCACCACCGACACGGGAGGGGTGAGTTCAGCTTCCATCTCTCCGTGTAGTTCCTCAAAATCCGGGGCCATCTGGACACAGTCCTGTCCCTCCTACAAGCTGTCAGCAGCACCGAGGGATCGCTCTGGCAGCCAGGACTCCCTGGCACATCCGAGAGCCTCCGTGCTCGTGGCCAGAAGGGCAGATGGCACCGGATCCACCACAGTGGCTTCGCACCACCTGGTGTCCCCTGCTCGGGGGAGCCCTGCAGAGCCAGGTGAGCCCGGCCCCGGGCACGCTCCTGTCACCCAGCCGGGGCTGCAGAGCCCCAGAGCCACGAGGGGACCCCGAAACCCCTTGGAGGATGTGGGCCACGGTGTGAACGTTCGGGATGGCCACGCTTGGCTCTGGCTGGCGGTGTTGTGCCAGGCATCAGCAGAGCGACAGCCTGAGGTGGGTGACGGAGCAGAGGGGGAGAGCTCCCAGACACGACGTCTGCAGAGGAAAACGCAATTGCAGCGATCAGCGTCTTCAACCCTATCTCCTCAGCACTTCCTCTGCCCGTAAATTGAAATTTGGGCTGGTGGTTTGAGTTGCTCCTGTGATGGGTGTAAGAGTTGCTGAAGGTATTGGCCGTTCCTGCTCGTGCTCTCCTGTACATCAGGGGTTGTTTTATTCACAAAATGTTTCACTGACCCTCAACCTTCCCAAGAACAACACTGGTTTATTACAGCAAATCTGATAAGAGGGATCTGCAAACTGAGTGCTTTGGGGTAAGAAAGTGATATGTGTTTTTTTACTTAGAGCTGCAGAAAATGATGCCAAGGATTGCAGCTCTTCATTCTACAAAAAACCAAACCAAACCCAACCCAACAAACAAACACATGGAATTATAAATCATGCCAAAAATCAAAGGTTGTAATAAGGACACTATAACATTTTGTGTTAGAGGAGATGACATGGGAAGCAAGTGGTGGCTGTGAGCTGGTTAAGGGTCAGCTCTCCCTGGCTGAGGAGGGCTGGCTGTTTCTCCTGTCACCCCAGGCGTTGTCTCCTCATAGAGGTTGTTCCTGGGAGAGGGAAGAGGTTGTGGTTGACTTGTCCAACCCCCCGCCCTAACAAACTCTTCTGGCAGAGGAGACCCTGAGACTTTTAGTTTGAATCCCACATGTGCATGTATTTCTTCCACTGGAAAATAAAAATGCTTAATAATAAATGACATGTATTTCTGTTAAATTGTAAGATTTCTCCAGTGTAGGTATGACATTCTGGCCAAAACTTTTGAGGCAGAGATCCTCCCAGAAGAAAAACAAATTGACCCAGAGTGAAGATATCTACAGAGTGAAACAGAAAGATAAATGGAAGGTTTGAACACAAGTTTTCTCTGCATGATAAACGGGTTCCCCAAGCATTGATTTATTAGTCATTCAGTAAAGTGGAGGAGAAAAAAAAGAGAATAAAAAAGATTCTAGATTGATAAATTTGAAAATGTTTTAAATTTATTTTATCACGTAACATGAAAATACATGCAATGAATTCATACATAAACAAATAATGAAATATCTATAAACACAGAGATAAGTGTGCACACATTGTGCACTTGTAGAGAGCAGAACCCAGTT
This sequence comes from Daphoenositta chrysoptera, assembly GCA_013397915.1. Lineage (NCBI taxonomy): Eukaryota > Metazoa > Chordata > Aves > Passeriformes > Daphoenositta > Daphoenositta chrysoptera. The sequence continues at coordinate 46,960 of VZRO01000405.1, forward strand.
TCAAAAAGTGATCTCAGACCACGTTAGACTGCCCAGCTTTACACTGGGACAGCAGCCACTGTGTGATTACACACCCTGCTTTGTGGCTGCATGAATGTGACAGTTTGGGAAGTACAATAAATAATAATACATAAATAATAATAATAACAATAAATAAATGAGTGATCTGAGGTGTGTGACACCAGCCCTGTGATGGCCCACCCCAAACTCCCCTTTCAGACAGGGTGAGAAGGTGAAACCCAGTGACACTCTGGCCTTGGCACAGGTGCTTGATGGAACGCTGTGAGTGCAGTGGATGTGGTCCAGGGGAGGGACACATTAGCTGCAAATATCATTAAAGCAGCTACCAATTTAAAAAAGCATAAAACGCAGAAGAAAAGGAGCCATAGCAAAACCTGTTAGAGATAAAATTGGAAAGAGAAGCGCTGCGTGCCCAGCTGGTTAAATCACGATGGAGGGCAAAATCAAGTGAAAAATAAACACCAGATTTAGAAGCACACTTGATATATCTGGCAGACTGCAGGAGCTGGTGCCACTAAGGAAGAGATGTCTATAACCACAGCAAAACTGCCCACTTCTGTTCAGACCTACAGATAACATTTGTACCCTGCAGAGGCTCAGCCACCTCCACTGGAGCACTGAGCAGCGACCCAGCTCTGCCCTTGCTGTCACTGCTGACAGACAGGACTGGACTCAGACCCTCAGAACAGATTCATCTTCATAGAATCGTGGAGCCATAATCCTAGAATGGTTTGGGTTGGCAGGGACCACACAGATCATCTCTTTGCAATCCCCCTGCCACGGGCAGGGACACTTTTCACTGCCCCAGGTTGCTCCAAGCCCCATCCAGCCTGGTCTTGAACACTTCCAGGGAAGGGGCAGCCACAACTTCTCTATGCCAGGGCCTCACCACCCTCACAAGGAAGAATTTCTTTCTAATATCTGATCTAAATATACCCTCTTTCATCTTAAAACCATTACCACTCATCCTATCCCTACACTCCCTAATATCTTCAACATCTATATCCCCTCTAAGGATCTAGAGGCAGTTTTGCAATCAACAGAAAAAATTTCAGGAGAATGGTATTTATTCCTATCAGGTGACTTCAGTGCTCAACATCCATTGATTTCAACACAGGAGAAGTTTTTAAAACTTCTTTTATTTTTCTGATTAGCTCCTATGAACACAGCTTCTAGGTGTCCAAGCTCTCATGAAAAATTAAAGGAAGCCTGCTTGCAAAGCAAAAGCACAGTTGTCACTTCAGTTTACTCATGCTTGTCCCAGAAAATGAAAAGAGGTTTTTTCTCACTTTGTTTTTTTTTTTTTT
>VZRO01000413.1:2033-15333 GCA_013397915.1 Daphoenositta chrysoptera
AAAAAAACCAAAAAAAAAAAACAAACCACCAAGTAAAAATAAACATCATTATTTTTAAAGGCTAAAAAACAGAAGAAAAAGTCCAAGATTTAATTCCTGGCATCACCTTTTCAGATTCTCAGTAGAACCACTACAACAGAATAATGTAAAAGGCAGCAACTTAAACACAAAGCAGGCCTTGTGCCTCTGGAGATCACACGTGGGTCTTTGAGGGTGTTTTTCCTCACTGACAGAGTTAAAAAAGGGGGAAAAGGACATTTGTGGTTTTGTTCTCCTTGGAAATGTAAAGACATCATCTCCCAGAGCACAGCAATGCTGCCAGCAGATTAGAATTTACCTCACCAAGTCAACACTGAGGTGAATGAAAGAATAAAAAATCCCTGGAAAAGCAGGTCAAAGACTGCCAGGTCCTCAGGGATCCAGGTCTTATTCCCCAGGGCACCCAGTGCTGCACCCCCTGGTCCCTGCAGTCACCTCCTTCCCACTGCAGGTGGCAATTCCTGCACAGCCCAGAATTGCCCCACACAACCCCAGGATCCCTGAGGCTGGAAAAGCCCTCCCAGCCCGTGGAGCCCACCCTGTGCCCGATGCCCACCTTGTCCCCAGCGCAGAGCACTGAGTGCCACCTCCAGCCCTTCCTGGGACACCTCCAGGGATGGGCACTCCAAAGCTCCCTGGGCAGCCCCTGCCAAGGCCTGAGCACCCTTTCCATGGGGAAATTCCTGCTGCTGCCCACCCTGAGCCTCCCCTGGCCCAGCCTGAGGCCGTTTCCCCGTGTCCTGTCCCTGTTCCCTGGGAGCAGAGCCCGACCCCCCTGGCTGCCCCCTCCTGTCAGGGACTTGTGCAGAGCCACAAGGGCCCCCTGAGCCACTCTGATCCAGCACTGATGTAGTTGATGATGAGCTACCAAAACTCGGTGTGTCCAAGGGAATCCGTGCTGGGATTTGCCCTGCAGGTGCCCACAGGGATCAAAAACCAGGAGGCTTCTCCAGCCCCTCCCGGGAGCAGGGGCTGCCAGGGAATGAGGGCGGCCTTGGGCCCCGCCAGGGATCATCCGCTGGCTTCGGGAAGGAAGGCATGGGCTGCTTCCTCAGGAAAAGGAGGAAAAAGAGGAAATTCACTTGCTGCTTGCCCCAGAAGAGTTGTGTTATATCAGCCAAAGGAGTTCTCCCAACTTTTCTCAGTCGGAGCGAGGCGGGACACAGCGTTCCGGCCCAGGACACGTTGGGAAGGTGCTCCCGGATTTCTTAGCCAGGACATGGATTTCTCCTGGGTTTATGGTTTTCTCCTGGCCTCCAGAAGAAAGGACTGGACAGCCAAGGGTGGCCCTAAGGAGCAGGAGCCGCCCTGTGCCAGCGGGATGTTCCTGCTGGGGAAAACCTGGCAAGCCCAGGACGCTGCTGGGGTGACATTCCCAGGGAGCCCTGGAAATCCAGCTGGATTTTCAGCAGTATAAATGAGAATAAATAAACATAAATAAATGAACAGCCTTGTTTCACCCCCAAAAGCTTAATTTCTGCTGTGCTTTGCTCACACATGAAAATCTGCTGTTGGAGATGGGGATAATTACATTATTGGGATAATGGCACAATTAGAGAGGGGCTTTTTAGATCAGTATCAGCAGGAAAAATCCTGTCCAACCCCACTGACTTTTCTGTGGGCAGCCACCATTTCAACCTTTATTTTGATTCCATTTGTTTCTTAAAAAGAGCATTTGCATTCATGCATTAATACACAAAAGAAAAAAAGCCCCCAAACCTCCAAAAAGCAAAGAACAAAGTCTACAATTGACAAGCTTCTTCTCTTCAGGATTTAGCCTGTTTTTCCTTAGAAACGTTTTGAAGGAAAGCGTCTTCAAAAATGAGCTTTTAATGTAGCAAATGGGATTTTAAAATGAGCATTTAATGTAGCAAATGGGATCTAAAAATGAGCCTTTAATGTTCCATATGGGATTTCAACTGAATTTGAGACAGCTAAAGATGTCCTGAGCCCAAGTGGGAGACACAGTGGGAAGTAACACTTTTTAAGGACCTTCCTGCAGGTGCTCCAAGTGGAAGAAATCCTTTTCCTAAATTCAGACTGTAAGGTTTTAAAAAATAAATATTTATTAGCTTGCCTTTGGCCTTTCCAGTGAGCCCCAGGTTGTGTTCAAGCAGCCCAGCCACTGTGAAGAAACACTTCCTCCTCACACCGTTTGCTTTAAAATTAAAGCTGGGCAGGCTCTGCAGGACCTGAATCCAAATTAATCCTGACAATCTTTCTGGAAAATCTCTATTAAAGCTCAGAGTTTAAAAGCTTAATGTGAGCAGGGGGCCTGCTCTGGCAGCTCCCACCCCAGAGCTGATCCCACACTCATTCCCAGCTTTGTTGAAAGGCTTGTTAATGCTGGCACTGATGGGGTTTACACCCCTAAATAAAGCAGCAGGTTCTGTTTGCTCCCCTTTGTTGGCAATCATCAATGGAGACACCTGGAAAAAGCTCGGATTTGCTGCCCACACTTCACCAGCCATGGGACATCTCCACGGAGCTCTGGGCCCTCTCCAGGGAAAGCCTCACCTCAGCAGAGGCTGGGAAGCCTGGCCAAGCCTGAGTTTGGTTGTTTTACCGGGAGTGTTGCCTTTCCTGACTGAAATGAGCCCAGGGAATTCCAGCCCACGGGGAGAGGCCGGAGCTGGGACCTCCACCCAGCCAAGGACTGGTGGGGTGAGCTGGGCAGGACTCTGCTCCCAGATCAGATCCCAGCCTGGATCAATTCCCTGGCCCTGTGCTCCAGCCACGCTCATCCCAGGGCCTCGATCCCATGGGATCACCTTCCTGCTTCCATTTCCATGGAGATCAGGCTGTGCTCACCCCCTGCTCCTCCCAGGGCCTCGATCCCATGGGATCACCTTCCTGCTTCCATTTCCATGGAGATCAGGCTGTGCTCACCCCCTGCTCCTCCCAGGGCCTCGATCCCATGGGATCACCTTCCTGCTTCCATTTCCATGGAGATCAGGCTGTGCTCACCCCCTGCTCCTCCCAGGGCCTCGATCCCATGGGATCACCTTCCTGCTTCCATTTCCATGGAGATCAGGCTGTGCTCACCCCCTGCTCCCAGGGAACGCGGGCAAGGCAAGAGGAAGAGCCTCAGGCTGTGCCAGGGGAGGCTCAGATGGGATATTGGGAACAATCCTTCCTGGAAAGGCTGCTCAGGTGTTGGAAGGGGCTGTCCAGGGGGGTGGTGGAGCCCCCAGCCCTGGAGGGGTTTAAAGCTGTGTGGATGTGGCACTTGGGGACACGGTCAGTGGTGGCCTTGGCAGGGCTGGGGAATGGTTGGGCTCGATGATCTTAGAGGGTTTTTCCAGCCTAAAAGCTCCTATGAATCCCATGTATGTTATTTATAGATATATATTTATATTATATATGGTATCTAATATAGATTTAAAATAGCATCTATTTGTATAAACTAATATTTTATTACTAACTACTAATTTTACTAGTATTTTATTACTGATTTATTACTAATGCCTTTATTAACATTTATTATTAATAATATTACTGTTGTTGTTATTATTATTGCCTTTTCCCTGATTCCCTTTTTTCTCCAACACTAACTGGGACAAGGCTGGTGTAGTAACATCTTAGTAATGTCTGAGTAGCATTGGGATGGCTGAAAGCACCACAGGGACCTGGCCCTTCCCTGTCCCTACAACTGGGTGACATTTCCTTCCCTTGGGATCATTTTGGTGACGTGAAACACAACCGGTTCCTCACTGCTGTGGCACCGGAATCCATGGAATCACGGGATGGTTTGGGTGGGAAGGGACCTCAAAGCCCCTCCAGTGCCCCCCCTGCCATGTCAGGGACACCTCCCACTGTCCCAGGCTGCTCCCAGCCCCAGTGTCCAACCTGGCCTTGGGCACTGCCAGGGATCCAGGGGCAGCCCCAGCTGCTCTGGGCACCCTGTGCCCGGGCCTGCCCACCCTCCCAGGGAACAATTCCTTCCCAATATCCCACCCAGCCCTGCCCTCTGGCAGTGGAAGCCATTCCCTGTGTCCTGTCCCTCCATCCCTTGTCCCCAGTCCCTCTCCAGCTCTCCTGGAGCCCCTTCAGGCCCTGGAAGGGGCTCTGAGCTCTCCCTGGAGCTTCTCCTCTCCAGGTGAGCCCCCCCAGCTCTCTCAATAATAGGGATTATTCATTACTGAACCTCTCCAAAGCTTAAATCTCTGAAAGAGCTGAAGGAACCTTTGGGAAAATCAAATTGAATGAGTGAAAAATTTGTTTTTCTGTCTTTATGTTACTCATCCAACCTGCATTTTAAAGCAACGTGAACCTTTTCTTCTCTAGAAACTCCCATTTTACTTCAGAAACACAAGAACACGCTCTGAATGGATCTGAACAGGTTTAAAGCCCAGATTTTTCCCTTGAAAAGGTGTTTTTTTGTAAAAACATGTCTTTTCTGCCACGCTCTGAATGACTCACATGAAAGCTTGTCTCTCACCCCCTGGCTCTGGGACTCTTTGGTAATGAATAACTCACAACAGGAATGAAACTCCCCCACAGCAAAGCTCCCCCTCCTCTCAGGAGGGCGGGCAAACAGCAAATAAAAATCATCAGAATAATAATAATATTAATAATAATAATAATTAAAACCAAAAAGAGATGAGAAGGAAACAAATCAAATACTGCACTCACAAAAAAAAAAAAAAAGGCAAGAGAGGACGGCAGTTCCGTAGGATTTTTGGATAAATAAACAAGTGCCATACCTTTTTAAAAATTCCATATACTCAGTATGCTTGATGAGGCCAGTCCTCATCATTATTGTTTGAAAACACTGCCGATCAATAGCCCAAAGTTTCACATTTACGAGAGCTGGAAAAGAAACAAGACAAGGGGAAAATGAGATTAGCAAAAAATGTCCAAATTGCTGTTGTGAACTGCAGAGGAAAAGGATGTCATTGGTGAGAAAGGGCGGGAACAGGGAATGCTGCAAACCAGGGAGGTCAGCTGGGCAATGGACTCAGCATGCACGGAAAGGATGGGAAAATCCTGCCTTGGGAGCTGGATGGGGGCTTTGGAATGATGGCCTGAAAGCAGCTGTGAGAGAGGAATCGAGGCAGGCTGGAGGTGAGCGAGGGTTTGGGGTCAGCTGGTCACAGCCTGAGTGATTTTTGGGACATTTTTAGAGCATTGTCCAGCCAAATCCATTGAGGTTTCACCCTGCTCCCAAATCAGACAATGATTCCTCCTTGACCTCAAGGAAATGTCCAGCCCCAAGCCCTGTTCCACCCTGATGATGAAACACCTCCTGGCTGGGGAGGCTTTGAGTTGTTCTTTTCCAGCTTTAGTTTTCAGGTCCCTGATGAATTCCAAGACTTCTGAGGTACACACCGAACATCACATTCCGTTCTCCAGAGGCAAAATTCCATTGTAAAAACATGGAAAACCAGTGCATAAATGAGAGAATTGAAGCCCAAAAGGTCCAGTTTTCATCTCAGCTGTGGCTTAGACATTTACATTAACCACAAATGCTTGAGTATATACAGTTTATAACAGGGCTTCTCCTTAGAGAAACAGTTTGATTAAAGCTATTCCCAAGATCTCTACACTTGTATTAATTGCTTTTTTTTTCAGAGAGTAAATGCAATAAATTCCATCTCCATAGCCCCATTTGACTGCAGGAAAGAGCACGGAGCGAAGAGACTTTCAGCAAAATATTTACAAATATTCTCACTGATAAGATCCATGCAATGAATGTGCTTTGATTTGCTGGTCCTTCAGCTCCCAAACCTCCTTCTTAATGAGTTTTTATCCCTAACTGCATTTGCAGGATGGAAAACCCTCCAAGTGCAAATTCAAAGATTTCTTTTTGAATTGCATGGCAGAAGAGCCTTTAAAGCCTCTTCTCGTTTTCAACACAGAAACTTCTCTCTTGGAGAAGCATTTTTAGTTTATAATCAAAGCTACATCTCCAGGGATGGGGACTCCAAAGCTCCCTGGGCAGCCCCTGCCAAGGCCTGAGCACCCTTTCCATGGAGAAATTCCTGCTGCTGCCCACCCTGAGCCTCCCCTGGCCCAGCCTGAGGCCGTTTCCCCGTGTCCTGTCCCTGTTCCCTGGGAGCAGAGCCCGACCCCCCCGGCTGCCCCCTCCTGCCAGGGAGTTGTGCAGAGGTGGAACTCTCTCATTTTACACATCACACCCTGTTATATCCCAGATATCGAATAAATCCATCCATACACCCCCTCATCACACACCAGCCCCAGCCCCCGAGGCCCCTGCAGCTCAGGAACTGAGAGGAGAGCAGACAATGCACTTCTGGATTAATTAAACCACTAATGACACCCTTCATTCCTGTTCACCCTGCCTCAATGCTAAACACATGCTGTACCAAAGGCTAATCAGGGGAGAGAGAGATTTAAATGTCAGTAGGACCCTTCTAATCAGCATGAGCATCATCTCCTGTGGTGCTGAAACCCCCTGTCAGTGGGGGAATTCTGTGGGATTTGACACCGTTAAAGGCTTCAAAGTTACATATTTAGGAGAGCCCTGAGATGAAAAATATCCGTGGGATGTGTCCTGCAAATTCAACATCCACTGGGAATTCGAGTTGGAACAGGCACAGACACAGAGATTTCCTGGCCCATCCCTCTCCACAGAGCCTGTGTTGGATGCTGGAGGTAAAATATAAAATATCCCATTCCCTGACTGCGGGAGGCACAACCAGAAAGGAATGCCAGGAACAGAATTACAGTGGCAGCAGATGTGTCTGCAGCAACGGGAGTGTCCTTAGTGATCTAAAACATCCCCAATCTGCAATCGGAGCAGGGATGCCACAATTCAAGTTTATTGCCTCTTTTACACTTTTTCCCAGCAAAACGCCAGAGCTGGGGCTCTGTTTGACCTTTGGGACAGCACAGAACAAAATCACTGCTCGTCCAAAAGCCACAGGGAGTTGGGGAGTTCGGACAGGGGTGCCCCAGACTGGGATTCCTGTGTGGCTGCAGCTGTAGGAGCTCTCCAGGCGAGGGCTTGGGGCACTGCAGAATATTTGAACTGCACGTTAAAACAACAAATCCAGGGGAATTATGATTTATGATGATTTATGACAGATTTCTGCTGTGGTTCAAGGGCTGAAGACAAAGCAAAAGCTGCTGGAGAAACAGGGAGGAGCTGAGGCAGAAGAACCAGGATTTGCTGGGTCAGAACTGGATGGGGTGGAGATGTTGTCATTAAAGTTTAAATTTGAAATGCTTGCCATGGTTAAGCCCTAATTTCTGATTCAAGCTGCCTGAAATTATCTAAATCAATGATTTCAGTCAATGAGTCAAATCCCTCTCTCCATCAACATCCCTGATTAAAGCAAATTTAAAAACTCAATAAACCATTTCAAGCTTCTTTTCCAAAAAGAACTTTTCCCAAACTTTTCTTCCCATTCATTCACCTGGGAACCCATGAAAATAGAGCCCAGTTTAAAGGGGTGAACGGAGGGGTGCAGAGTCCAGCCCAAAGCCTGGGATACATCCGTGGTTTATCCATGTCCAGAGCTTTCTCTTCTCCAGGACGAACAGCCCTAAATCTCTAAATGACAGGGATTATTCATGATGGAACCTCTCCAGGCCTTAATTCTCTTTATTTTCAATACTTCCAAGCCTGCTGAAGGAGCAAGTTTGGGCTGGTTTGCTTCTTTTTCTTCTTGTGGGCCCAGTGGCTGAAGATCATCAGCTCCTTTTTCCCTTCCTCGCGTGCAAAGGCGGTGAAACAAAGGGGGAAATGCAAAGTCTTTAATTAAATATTTACAGAAGAGCAACAAAAATGCTCTTCATGCTCTTTAATATGATCTATTTCATGTTGGATAGGTGGGGAAGTCCTGAATATTCAGAAATCCTTGGAATCGGAGCAGCCAGCAGGGGCATTATTTCCGAAATGCAGCGCAATATCCACACGGCCCTGCATTCTCTTCCCATATTCCCATGTTTTTATGTGCTCACCGAAGCCTTCCCAAGTTTCTTCAAGGATTTCCAGGTGAATCATCCTCAGCCCAAGTGCTGCTGGCAGCGTTCTCAGACCTGAAAGTTATGATTCCCTTGCACCCCAAGCTGGAAGTCGTCAGCTCCCGTTGCCCTTCGGGCTATTTTATCCCAATAATGGTTTGTTTCTCTGCCCTCAGGCGAAGAAACAGCCGCAGCTTTGTGTCCTCGGGGCTTTTTCTGGGCAGACAAAATATCAAATTTCCACTCCTATTCAACCATCCTCCCACCTGGCTTGGGTTTTGCAGGGAATACTGTGGAAATTCCCACGGGGGAAAACGCAGCCGTTTCCAGCTGTTTCTGGTCCCTGCTGTTTAAGGTATGACACGATGATGATGAAAAGCACATTTAACTAAACAGGAGGAGCACGTGGAATTGTTTTATCCCGCCAAACTCACTGGGAATCATGAGGGAGGCTCCAGCAGGCTCCAGGACACAGCATGGAGTGCTAGAGAGGATGCATCCAGTGGCTGGAGCAGGAATAAATTCCTTTATTCCCAGATGTTTCTGTCCCAAGTTTCTAACAACAGCACTGGGACAAGGATGACTCCATCCTGATACCCCATTTTCCAGGAGGCCCTTTCCCATTATTCCCCAGGGAGGTTTTATCAGTAAGGAAGGAGAAATTTTATTTTTCCCTGAGGATAAATGCAGAGCCAAAGAAAACCTCCCAGGGCCAGAGGGCAGGGCTGGATGGGATATTGGGAAGGAATTGTTCCCTGGGAGGGTGGGCAGGCCCTGGCACAGGGTGCCCAGAGCAGCTGTGGCTGCCCCTGGATCCCTGGCAGTGCCCAAGGCCCCTGGATCCCTGGAATGTTTGTGCTGCTGTTCAATCCCTGGTCTCAGGTGAGAAGTAATAAATCCAGGTTTTGTGAGGAGGAAAGGAAGCAGGGAGGACATGGGACCTCCAGGGAGCTCTGCTTTCGCTCCAATCAACTCCAGAAACCCCGAGATGCCACGGAAGTGTGTAAGGTGTGCTTAGGAATGGCACGTGCCCGGACAAGATCGGATATGACCAAGGAAAGAAGCGGAGGGAAATTGCTATTACCAAACTCTGCTCTCAAACAGAACCCCCTGGGGTATTAAATAGAAATATAAATTAAATGGAGTAGTAAGAAGGCCCAAAACTATTAAACTGAATAGTGTTAAATGGATCTGACAACATCTCTCAGCCAGTGCTAAGCACCATCAGCTGGAGCAGGTACTATGTAGAATCCTCGGATTTTTCTCCTGTCCCAACGTTTCACAAAAAAATCCTGATGAATTATTCAGGAATAGCCTCACCCAGGGTGATCTGATCACTTGAAGGCCCCTGATGTTTCACTGGCATTTGTTTTTCTCTCACGTCATTCCCAGTCTTTGCTGTCTCCCCCAAATCTCCCCATCCTCTTCTGCAGCCTCCTAACTCCTCAGCCTTAACAAGAAGTGCTGGCAGGGATTAATTAAGGAAGTGCTCAATTACATCAGGTATTTTCCTTGGAATTTCAAACCACTTGTACTACAAGCCCTGCTAATTACCTGTCCTGATTTGCTCTTTTCAGACTGTTTTTTTCCATAACCTTTCCATGCCACCTCATTGGAGCTCTGCTCTTCCCACGTTCCTACAACACAGAGCTTTTTCCAGGCTTTTAATTAACCCTTGTAAGAGCACGAGCTCCCAGGCTACTTCAGAAATCTTTGCTTCAGTCCTGAACACTGAAATAATTCAGGAAGAACAAGCTGGAAGCCACAAGTACTCCCAAATCCTGTTTGGAGTGTGATGGAGAGCGATGTGTGCAAGGGGGGATGGATGGAAAGCCAAAAAGGCTCTCAAGCAGGTCAGAATCTCTAATTAAAGCACTCATTTAGCTCACTGGGTGCAAGATGGGGTGAGAGAAAATGTCTCCAGTTATTTGGGGAAGGAAAAGGGGAAAACAACCCAATCCCTCCTGGCAGGTGGAGATTCAGCCTTGGACAAATTGGCTCACTGGCATGCCAGGATTATGGAAGCAGCACCAGGAAAGGGGAATGAGGAAAGTCATGAATTCACACTTAAAAGAGATCACAAATCAGTCCTAGCTCTTTGCCTAAAGGAGCCAAATCCCAAGGAAAATTAATATTCCCAATTAAAGGGGAGATCTTAACACAGCCCTGGTTTGGAAGGGAGGGTGTTGATAAATGGAGAAGTTGATGTGGGGGACAGGAAAATATTTTAAATTAAATAGGGAACAGGAAAAACAGCACTAAGAAGGCAACTGAAAAATAGCTCAGAGAGAATCCCAACATGGAAACCAGAGTCCTGGAATGCAGCTGGGGCAGGAGCGGGGCTCTGGGAAGGCAGGAATTGCTCTGCCCCTTGCAGAGAAGGAAAGGCAGGAAGATTTGCAGGGACTTTGTGGGGGGAAAAAAGGCCCTAAAATCACCCAGAAATTCCAGGTGGCAGTACCTGAGGGGCCGGGATCTGAGCAGGAACAGTGGCCAGAGCCTCATGGAAGACTCTGAGAAGATGATACAAATATCTGCAAGTTGTTTGGTTCCTTGCGAATCAAAGAATCCCAGAGTGGTTTGGGTGGGAAGAGACCTCAAACACCATCCAGTCCCACACAGGGACACCTCCCACTGTCCCAGGTGCTCCAGCCCCAATGGCCAGCCTGGCCTTGGGCACTGCCAGGGATCCAGGGGCAGCCACAGCTGCTCTGGGCCCCCTGTGCCAGGGCCTGCCCACCCTCCCAGGGAACAATTCCTTCCCAATATCCCGTCCAGCCCTGCCCTCTGGCAGTGGAAGCCATTCCCTGTGTCCTGGCACTCCATCCCTTGTCCCCAGTCCCTCTCCAGCTCTCCTGGAGCCCCTCTAGGCCCTGCAAGGGGCTCTGAGCTCCCCCTGGAGCCTTCTCCTCTCCAGGAGAGCCCCCCCAGCTCTCCCAGCCTGGCTCCAGAGGGGCTCCAGCCCTGGAGCAGCTCCGTGGCCTCCTCTGGATTCATTCCAACACCTCCACGTCCTCCTTGTTCTTAGGACTGCCCCAAGTATTGAGATCCCTTCCTCTGTCCTTACCCCAGGGTCTCTCACAGAGCTCCACAACAGATCCTGAAACCAAAAGATCTGAACCATGCAGGTCACCCTCACCCACTGACTTTTCCCTAAGGGACAACATCACCCAGCTCCAGGAAATCTATTCCCAGCTCTGAGTTATCAAGAAGGGAGTTGGAAGGAAAACACGTTATTGAAGAGCTGCTGACATGCAGCAAAACTAACGATAATTTCTCCAAAGTAACAAACCAATGTTTTCATGCTTTTCCCCCCCTTCATCTCCAGGTGCTCCTGCACTGTTTAGCTCCAGAAGTCGCTCCAGTGGCCAACTTCCCATAAAGCTCACTGGAGCAGGGAGAGCAGCAGGAAGCCAGGTGGAAATCCATTTTCCCAGCCAGACACTCTCATTTATAATTCTGCACTGCGGGATGCTCTAATTCATGAGTAACAACCACGAGAAAGAGGAAAGTGCCATAAATACCTGCACTGGGTGCAGATAATTGACCTGGGACACCTCTCCAGCATGATGGGGTTTAGTTACTGAAACTATTCCCAGGGCTGGGAAAACAGACCCAGCACCAGGGTGCACAGAAAGAATTGGATATTCCTTTTTTTAACCTGGTTTGTTTCCTCTGGGAGATTAATTCCCCCCAAAATGCCGGGGTGGGCTCAGTCCCTGTGCCACAGCAGCACAGGGAGGTTTCCACCTTTATTTCCACAACACATCCAAAGGCACCACCGAGGCTGCCAGAGCTCCAGGAGCCTGGGACAGCACTCCCAGGGATGGGGTGTCTGTGCAGGGCCAGGAGCTGGGCTGGATGATCCCTGTGGGTCCCTTCCAGCTCAGGTTTGCAGATCCCACCAGCCTGCCTGGAAGAGGGGATCCCAATCCTTCCCTCAGAGGTAGGATCACATCAGCCTGAGGAAAAACGCTGCCCCTTGTCCCGAGCCCCAGAGCTTGCTCCTCAAACCAGCCCATCAGCAGTGCAGGTGGATGCTGGATTCCTCTGGCTGGCAGAGTGTTTAATGGGATTCATGAGGAGCTGTGTTTCCAAGCCATTAAATCCCTAATACCAACAGAAATAACACCGTGTATTCCATCAGGGAAACCTGTGGGGCTTCAACAAACGCTGCGAGGGACGGCCGGAATAAAAACATTCCCCGTGCGTTTATGGAAGTTGTTCAGGGGCATGAAGCTACTCTGGCTGTTGATTAATGCATATATTGAATAAAAATCTCTTCCTGACAGGCAGAAGCATCGTTCCATCCTTCCAGATGGTTCTGGCTTGGATGGAGAGCGCCGTTAAGCACGGACTGACTGTGGTGGTTGGTGTCTCGGCTGGAGCGCTCAGAAATCCCGTTGGAAACGGAATATTGAGGAGCTCCTTTCCCTCCTATAATAGCATTAATTAATTATTTTGAAACGTCTGCAGTCCCCAGCCAGCAGCCAGTTGCCATAATCCACACAACACTTGCTGCTGCATCCCAAAGGCAGCTGTGAATGTGGTTAAAATGCACTGAAATCTGCCTCCCCTGGAAAATTTGCTCATGGATTTCAGAGGGAATTATGTGCCAGTGCTGCTGTTTGGGAGCTCTAATTTTTTGAGAGCCAGCAGTGGGCTCAGCTGTTGGGGAAAAACAGACATGAGAGACTGAGCTAACAAGTGTGGAGGTTCAAAATATGGATTAAAGCTGGATTTGGTTGATTGCAGGTGGGAAGGAGAGGGTGGGAAGGAGCAGGAAAAGGAGAGGTGGCCCTCACAGGGAAACCAGGCTTAGAGAAACCTTAGGATAACGTGATGGAAGTTTAGATAAACCAGGGGAAACTGAGGTAAACCTGGGACAGGCAGTCGTAGGAGAGACTGTGGCAGATGGGATCCCAGAATCCCAGAATGGTTGGGATTGGAAGGGGCCTCAAAGCCCATCCAGTGCCACAGGCAGGGACACCTTCCCCTGTCCCAGGCTGCTCCCAGCCCCAGTGTCCAGCCTGGCCTTGCCCCTGAACTTCAGCACATGGCAGTGGTGGTCCTGTGCCTGTGCCAATTTCAGGATGGGAGATGGAAGAGGGAGGGGATGGACACCGAGGAGAATCTCCTCCCCTGATCCCCAGGAAGGCATTTCCAGCTCCTTTCCAGCAATCCCAGCAGCTCAGCAGCTGGAGCACTCCCAGGGAACACTTCAGGAGCGTGTCCAGGGCAGGGAACGGGGCTGGGAAGGGGCTGGAGCCCCAGGAGAGCTGAGGGAGCTGGGAAGGGGCTCAGGCTGGAGAAAAGGAGGCTCAGGGGG
>VZRO01000413.1:15435-45339 GCA_013397915.1 Daphoenositta chrysoptera
GATTAATTTCTCCCCTCACAACCTTGCAGTTCTTATTAAACAGACAGGGGACATCACACCTCCTTCAAGTGCTCCAGCAGCCAGATCCAGCAGGCTGCAACCCTTCTGGAAACAGGAATTTCATCCTCCCTGCACGCTGAAATCCTCCCCTGTGTGGTTTCTGCACTAACATTAAACTCTGCCTCTCGTTGCACATTTAACTTCTCCCGAGGGCCCACATCCCAGACACTTATTTCTCCTGATTCAGGGCATTGTAAGGTACTTGTGCCCCAGGATTTGGATTCTGTGAGGCACAGGATGTGCTGGACAGGCTCCAAAGCAGCACAGAAGTGAATATACAGATATAAAAACACGTAAAGAGAGCAAGGGAGCAGATTCCAGCAGCTTTATTTACGTGCTCGCAGCTCCCTGGAATTCCACACATTCGTTGGCCTGTGGATCAGATCCTAAAACCAAAATAACCCAGAACTGACTGAATGGGGCCTTTAGTGAGGAATAATTTGTTCTGTGCCAGCTCTGACATGAAGGATGAAATCAGGCTGAGACGAGACACAGCCAGAGCAGCAGCAGCAACCCCAAAACCAACTGGTTTTCCATAGTTATTCCTTCCCATGCTTTTGTTAGGATAAGGTGGGCGCCTATTGGGCCTCGGAGATTTTGGCCAGGGAGAATTTCATCCTTAATGTTGATTTTTTTTGTCACTTTGAAACTTTGATTTTTGTGTTCTTCGGAGAGGAGCTGGAAGCCTTATTAAGCATGGATCCTCCGTAGGAATTCCAGTGGGAATTCCAGTGGAACCGGCTGATTTTAATCGAGTTTTAATAGCACAAACTTGAAGGCAGCTCCAGTTCATTTACTGAGGTCTGGGAGTGTTGAGAAGTCGCTTTTAATTTGGAACTTGAATTGTATTTTCCCCTGACTTCCTCTTCCGTAAAAAAGTCAGATTTTGTCTTACGGATTTCTACAACAAAGTACAAGGACAGCTCACTGGAGTGGAAAAATATATTCAGAACTAAATATTCCAGAGTAATGAGAGGCTTGGAAACTCTGCTGCCTTAAAAAGACAGGAAAAACAGCCAGCAACGAACCAGGATTTAAAGGAATCTGCATTTAAGTCAATCACACAAAGGTGGGGGGTGGAATCAGGACCAATTCCAGGCACAAGTGCTGGAAAATCCATAAATTAAGATCTCTGTATAAGTTGCAATGTCTTTTTTTAAGCTGAAAATTCTCAGGGAAGGGCAAAACACAGGGGAAACTGCCAGATCAGAATTACTGGGTGACCTCAGCTGGATCCTCTTCTACCCCAAACCTGTCTCATCCTTAAAGCAGCCTTGATCCCAAAAACCAGTTCCCCCCAAAAACTGCTTCAGGTCTGCTTTCTGCTGAAAATACTCCAATTTAGTCCCCATGGAAATGCAAACTCCGTGCCTCTATGCCATGGTCAGCCTTAGAGATAAAACAAATTAAGAGGGAAATGAGGAAACTTGAAAGGAAATGAAAAAGAGCAGAGAAAAGGGAAAGTGAAAGTTAGTGGTGGCATTAAAGCCATCTCATTGCAGCCCTGAGAATTTTGGAGGAAATCTAAACCAGATATCCCCAAAATGCCATTAAATGGAGCAATCAACAGCTGCAGGAAAGCGTGAGAAGGAGAAGAATTATCTTTAAAAATGCTGATTGTACCTGGGTGAGGGCAAAACAGGGACAAAGCCACAGTGAGGGGATTTCTGAGGAGCATCAGGCAGAAGGTTGGGAGCAAAACCTTTTCCAGGAGAACCTGCAGGATCCGTGAGGCCAAGATTTAAACCAAGGATGCAAAGGAGAGGAAGAGAGAGCAGAAAGGCCGGGTCAGGAGCAGCCCCACTGCCCAGCCCTGCAGAGCTCCCTGACCTCCAGCCAGGAGAAAAAGGAACCAGAGAGGGAGTGGGAAGCACTTCCAGAGGATGCCTGGGATAAGGGATTTCCTGCTGGCTTTGATACACCTGAACTCAGGGCTGCTCACAGGATTATCCCAGCACACAGCCCTCACTGCAATAAAGGTAGAAAAAGAGGTGGGAAATGCTGGAAAAATGACTCCCAGAGGCTTCAAGGGAATTGCCCACTGCTCAGTCTGATGTCTGGGATCACACAGATCAGGAAAAATGAGGTATGAATGTATCAAAGGGGTCACTACTGCTCTTGCTGAGTGTAGGAGCAGGAAATCAGGCCCTTGGTTCCCCAATCCAGCCTGGGGAAGGGCTGGAATCGCTCCCGGGAGCATTTCAGAGGGGTTTGACGTGATCTCTTCACAAAGGCTCTGAGGGAGACTCAGGAGGGCTAAAGACACAAAGCAGCCAAGAATGCAGGGGTGTGCAGGGGGATTCCTGCTGCCCGGCACGCTCCGGAAAAGAAGGGCAAGGTGAGGGAAAGGGGATCGAATTCGGTGATCACGTAAAACCTGCTGCAGGTAAAAGCCCTGGGAGCTACATCCTCCTTCTGATGAGCTTGGGAAAGGCAAAACCAAATCCTTAAAAAATCAGCTGGGATGTGCTTTTGCTGCCTATTCCCTGACAAAGCTGCATTTGGAAACGTTTCTGCACTGGCTGCAGGACAGAGCCTTATTATTAAATCACCAACCTCATTCCCACCTTAAATATTTAATCCCATGTTTCTCCCTACCCTGTGTTCCTGGAGCCAGGCTACACAAACAGGAGGCACGGATCAAAGTGGGACACCTGCATTGGGATGCAGATTTTCCTTGGATCCTCTCCCAAGTTCGGAATGCAAGGGAAGGGTAACAACATTAACTATTCCTGGCTTTTGCATATTTCTGAGCAGCTCAGAAACACAACTTCCTGGAGATGTCCTATGGCATGGCTACAAAATGATCCAAAATTACCCAAAATAATCCAAAATTATCCCAAATCTCTGTCTCCTTCTGCCTATAAAATATCACCACAATCTCCATTACCAGCATCACGGAATGGTTTGGGTGGGCAAGGATCTTAAAGCCCCTCCAGTGCCACCCCTGCCATGGCAGGGACACCTCCCACTGTCCCAGGCTGCTCCCAGCCCCAGTGTCCAGCCTGGCCTTGGGCACTGCCAGGGATCCAGGGGCAGCCACAACTATATTCCAATGTATATTTTAAATATTAAAAAAAGTTTTTAAAAGCAGCTGTGGGGGCCAGGGGTAATAAAGATGCTCCAAGCGAGACAACATCGAAAAGGACAAACTCTATCACCTAAAGTGATACCTTAGGTTTTACCTTTGATGTTTCTCAAACCCTGCACTGCCTGGGCTGTGACTCTGAAGTTCCCTGGGGCCTGTGAGCTGCTGCTCTCTCAGGCTGCTCAGACATCACAAACCTCTCTGGCTTTGCTCTCCAAGGACACCAGGCCCCAAAATGTCTCAACCAAAAGCCTCTGAAGGGGGGCAAACTTGGGGTAATTACATAATGAACTGAGGTTATAATTGGAGAATTAACCCTGGTATGCAAATGGACCAAACTTATCAAAGTGTGAAGAACCCGTGACCCGGGGCCCATCTTGGGTGGAGCCTTTGATTGCTCAGGGTGCGCCTTTGAAGGCCTTCAAATAAAAACTGACCTTTATTCCCTTATTCCTGTCTAGCCTCTGATTTCAGGTATCCACCTCAGGCATCAAAAGGAAAAGCTCCATTTGTACAAATCCACCCATAGCTGTCAGCAGCTGAACTGCTTCTTCCTGAGCTCGTTTGAATTCAGCCAAATACGCAAATCTCATTAAAAATACAAAGGATATGGACTGGAGGCCACGTCACTACTTTTTGCCAGTGTAGCATCTGATGTTCTAATCTGCGAATCAATTTAAAATCTCTCCAAAGTCTTAAATTTCTTACTGGTGCCAGGAGTCTGGGTTTGGATTGACCCCAAACTCTGTCAGGTGTAACCTGAAATCCCAAATCCCTACAGAGCCTGACCCAAAACATCCCAAGAGGCTGTCCCACAGGAATGCCTCAGTGGCTGGGTGGTACCTGAGACCCCCAAGGCCTTTCCTGCCCAAACCCTTCTGGGATTCCATGATTTTTATGCAAATACCACACACTGTCTGATTTGGAAAACCTCCGTAATCCACGCGTCAGCCCTTCCTTGACTCTCCTCAAAAGGCTGCATCCTTCTCTATCAATTTCCCAGGAATGCAAATTATCCCAGCGAGCTCTGGGGTGTAATTAAGCCATAACGTTGATTGCATACTCAGCCTTCCCACAGATTGCTTATTCCTCAGCGTTAGCCTACAAATATCCAAGGTGCTCATTCCCTGCCTAGAAACTTGTCCAGGTTGTTCCAAATTCCAGGCAAAACACAGGCACAGCTCCCTGAATCCCAGGATCCCAGAAAGGTTTGGGAAGGGACTTTAAACCTATCTTAATCCTGCCATGGCAGGGACCCCTCCCACTGTCCCAGGCTGCTCCCAGCCCCAATGTCCAGCCTGGCCTTGGGCACTGCCAGGGATCCAGGGGCAGCCACAGCTGCTCTGGGCACCCTGTGCCAGGGCCTGCCCACCCTCCCAGGGAACAATTCCTGCCCAAAATCCCATCCATCCCTGCCCTCTGGCAGTGGAAGCCATTCCCTGTGTCCTGTCCCTCCAGCCCTTGTCCCCAGTCCCTCTCCTGCTCTCCTGCTGGCCCCCATGGCAGGGGACCTGGAGGAATTTTAAGGTCCTTTCCAACCCAAAGCAGTCTCTGATTCCATGATAAGTAAATCCCTGGGATAACTTTGGGAAAGGTGGCCATCCCATGGGTACAACCCTGAGCTGTTCCAACACTTCTTGATGCTTTCTACATCAGCAGAGATGGAGGATGCTCCACCTCTACCCTGATGATCCCAGTCCTTCCTGGATTTACAAGATCTCCAGCCTATCCAATACCTCGTTACCATTTTTCCTGCTGGAAATGCTCCTACAAGCAAAAATAAACACAATTCCCAGCTACTACAAAAGGATTTTAATCTGTTCCAATGTCAGTGGTTAATATCCTAAATATCATTTGTTGGGCACGTCCAGGGGATGGATATTGAATTCTGTGGAATTTCAGACAGGGGAACCCAAGAGCACACGAGATTTAAGACGGCACAAAAATCAGGCAATAATTTAATGGATTGGAATTAGGGACAACTTAAAAATCTCTTTCCTTCTGGGTGGAAGGCCCTGTTCTGGTTTCATCTACAGTGGGGGGTTTAATGATGAGATTTCCTGGGGTCTGGCACCAATTTTCATCACCTGACACTTCCAACCCCACCACAACCTCACCCCCAGCTAAGAAATACTGAGTTCAAGTACCTTTAAATTCGATCTGGGAAGTATGAAAGGTAATTCATGTCATATTTGGGATCTGTAAATCCAATTCTTTTCCTGCTGAGTGCATTTTACCCCCGGAGTGAGATCAGGGTAACAGCAGAGGCCGTGAGGATGCGGCACATCCAGGAAAAACAGAACACCAGCAGGAATTCTCCATCCAGTTCCAACCCCTGCCTGGACAGGGATTCCACCAGACCAGGCTGCTCAGAGCCCCATCCAAGCTGGCTTTGAAGCAGAAATTTATATTTTATTTATATCTGCATCTAGTTACACATTTATATATGTACATGAAGAAAACATGGATATATTTCCATGAAATCGGGGCATTTTCAGCAGCTCCCCATGGCAGCTCAGCCCAGGGCTCACCTCCTCCTCCTCCAGGAATTGTGCTTTTTTTCTGGTAAGGCAGACCCACCAATTCCAATAATCACCTTAATTCTGCATTTCCCTGATTTTATTAACTTAAATGGGACCCATAATCCGATTGTGGCACAGACTCCTTTAAATCAGAGCACGGGCTCTGCCTCTGTCCTGAAATTTCCGTGACAAATCCAGGCTGGATGTCTCAGGCAGCCCTCCCACACCTGAGGGCTGAAGGCTCAAACCTCAACCCAGCCCATCAACAGATATCGTTTATTATAAAATAATAACCAAAAAAATATTTAAAATCGACTCTATGGGACTCCTCCTTTTAAAGGTGAAATTTGTGCTCAGCAGCCAATTAAAGCAGGAAATAGAAAGTAATTAATTGTTTATGCTTTCCCCTGTTCTGCAGGTGAAGGCATGGCCAAAATGATGAATGAATTTTTACACCTTGTTAAATATATTCTATTTTTCAGGCAGCCTCACCGTTTCCTCTACTCCCATGTCTGTATTTCAATTCTGTTTAAAAGATTTTTAGTGAATGTCTATAGATGATGCCAAAATCTTTCCCTCACTCTTTCCTGATGATCTGATTTTAATGTCAAGCCTCTCACTGGTCCCAGCTTCCAAGAAGAGGTCACACTGGGCTGTAAATCTGATCAGAGTGATTCCAAAATTCCCTCACACAAAATTCTCAGTGCTCACATTTTCCTGCCTCCAAACAATCAGAGGTTTTGTCTATCCCTGTCCCCTTCCTGGGACTTGCACTGATCATAAAGAGATTTTTGAGCACCTTCTGGGTATCAATTCCCAGCCTTCTCTAATCACAAAAATACGTTTTCTCCCCACACCTCATCCAGGGAATGCCCATCCCAGATCTCCTGATCTTCCTTCCTTTCCACATCAAAAGAGTTCAAACTGATCCGTCCTCACCCTGTCTGTGCTGCCATCAAACAGCTCCGTTCTCCTCTCCCTTTAGGACACCCCACCAAGCTGTCATTTCCTAATCCGAGCCTGTTTTCCAGGCCAGCAGTTCCACCTCCCCAGGCTCTGCCAGAGTTATCCCAGATTAGCCCCTCGCCCACGGATTGCTCTGCGTGTGTCTCTGGAGCTCCCAAAGCGTTTCAGAAGCCAAACCCCTGTGCAAAGGGTGGGCACTGAGCCACTCTGAGGCTTTCACACACCGTTCACAGAATCACAGGATCACAGAATCACGGAATCACAGAATCATGGAATCACAGAATCACAGGGCTGGGAGAGACCTCCAAGATCACCGAGTCCAACCCATGCCCCAACCCCACCTCAGCTAAACCATGGCACTCAGTGCCACATCCAATCTTTTTTTGAACACATCCAGGGATGGTGACTCCACCACCTCCCTGGCCAGACCATTCCAGAACTTTATCACTCTGTCAGTAAAAAGCTTTCTCCTAACATCCAGCCTAAACTTCCCTTGGCACAGCTCCAGCCACTCTGTCCCAGCCCGTGGCACTGCAGGGCTTGCTGTGGCCAAAGTGCAGCACTGGCCACTTGGACTTGTTAAACTTCACCCTGTGGGACTCTGCCCATCCCTCCAACCGTTCCAGGTCTCTCTGCAGGGCCCTCCCACCTTCCAGCAGATCCCCGCTCGCTCCCAGCTTGCTCTGGGAGACGGTGTCAAAGCCCTTGCTGGAGTCCAGACAGACTTGTCCAGAGAGACAACATCCACAGCCTTCCCCACATCCACCAGGCGGGTCACCAGGTTCCGCACATCAAATCCATGGAGGACAGAAGGGAATCCCACCTGCCCCACAGACGGCAAAAAATGCGGAATATTTAGGGCACAGAAGTTGTTGGAGCAGCGTTTTGCCAAGGGCTTGGTATCAGTCACAGCTCAATTCTGTTTTACTCCGTGCCTGTATTCCCAAAGCTGGGCAGGGCTTGGAGCCACCTGGGATAGGGGAAGGTGTCCCTGCCCATGGAATGGGATGGGCTTTAAGGCCCCTCCACCTCCAGCCACCCTGGGATTTTATGGTTCTAACCTGTCCTGACTTATTAAAACCTTGCACTGAAAATAACAAATTTCTGAAGGCTCAGGATTAGCAGGAACCTTTCTTGCAAAACCTCCCAAATCCATTAAAGTCCTGGAAGGATGAAAGGTAAATATGATTAGCACTGATTGCAAACAGTTGGTTTGTTGTCCTAGTCCTTTATTTCCAGTTTGCAGTCAAAGAATCACCTCCCTGTCCAAACACAACTGAATTTCCATGGAATTTCCAGCCCGTGTTACTCCCACTTGCTCCCTACCCCCCGACACTGGTTTGGTACTGGGATTTACACTCACTGCAAGCAATCTGGTTTTTAGCTGAAAGGTCTAAAGGCAAGGGTTTCATGTCAGAAATTCTAAATAATTCAGCTTCTGCTGGAGATAAAAGGAACACAGGATGCACGTTCCTACACTGCTCCTCTGCCTCCTAAACCCATCAAAACACTGGGGTATAAAATGCCAGGATCACACCTGATGCTCGAGCTCTCAGGGCACCTTTACCTTGGGAAAACGCTGGATTTTGCCTTGGATTTGGGGATGGAAAGGACCTCAAAGCTCATCTCATCCCACCCCTGCCATGGGCAGGGACATTTCCACCATCCCAGGCTGCTCCAGCCCCAATGTCCAGCCTGGCCTTGGGCACTGCCAGGGATCCAGGGGCAGCCACAGCTGCTCTGGGAAATCCATCCTGAGGCCTCACCATTCCCACAGGGAAGAACAGCAAAGGGCATTCAGGTCCTCTCTGGGTCATTAATTTCCACACAATTAAGCAGTATTTGAGGTTCTGGCTCAAATTAACTGAAAATAACACTTTCCACTACTGAACCCCTGAGGTAAGAGAGGGAGAAGGGGAAGGAAAGAAAGTCAAGCAGGAGAAGGTAGGAATTATTTTCCATCCATACAACTTGGGATTTGGTACATTTTCGTATATTTGGTACATTTTTGGTACATTTTGAGAGGGCTCAGTGAGATTTGTTTTGTGTCATGAAAGGAAAAAAATAAGTTTAACTTTGAAACTTGCTCTGAAAACGTTCTCTCACAGTTACAAACTCTACAAACCCGCCTTGATTTTCACCTTGCCTTAGTTCTGTTTCAGAACTCCTGTTCCACACGGAACCAGATTTCCACATTAAATATCTGCTGTGAAAAGTGAAACAGCTTGAGGCCAAATGGAAAAATCTGACCCTTTCTGAGTGATTTACTGCTTTTGTGTAATCAAATCTAAATGCAATTAAAATCAACATGTTCCTGTACAGATCTCTTGGCATGATGGAGAATTAAACAACCCCAAGCACCTTCTAACGAGCATTAAATGTCACTCCAAGAGTTGCTAGAGAAGCACCAAAGTAGATGCTGTTCAATTATTAAATATAATTTGGCTTATTTTTCAAGAGCGATGACTCCAGAGTCACCAGGGAGCTGCAAGGAACTGTAACTGGAGTTCTGACATCTGAAATGATTTTTAAATAATTCATGGGACCTAGCAAGGCTTTCCTTCGGAGTTTTTTATATTGTTTAGATGAAAATGAATCATTGCAGGGGGGAAGAACGAACATCTGCTGACAAGCTGCCAGCAGAGAGGGGGGATGTTGACAAGCATCTGCTCCCAGCAGCCTGGGAAGGGCCTGGGAGAGACTCCCTGCAAGAAATAATCCCCAATTCCCAGATGGGGCAGGGGTTGGTCCCTCCTGCAGTGGTGGGATGGGGGATGCTCTGGGAGGGAGCTGCCCTGCTCCCACCCGGGACAGTCCCACTGAAACGTCTCCAAAGCTCTGCTCTCCTTTCATCTCAGCTCATTACACCCTTTTTGGCAAAAAAACCCTTTCTTAATTCAAGGTCCTGTGTTTCCTTTGATTACAGGGTCCTTGGAAAAGGAAGATCTTGAGGATCATCAAGTCCAGCTGTTCCCCCAGCACTGCCAAGCCCAGCCCTAATCCCTGTCCCCAAGTGCCACATTCCTTGGACACCTCCAGGGATGGGCACTCCAAACCTCCCTGGGCACCCTGTGCCAGGGCCTGCCCACCCTCCCAGAGAACAATTCCTTCCCAATATCCCATCTAACCCTGGCATTTTACAGAATATCTCTAGGGATCAAAGCCTGTCTCCTCCAAGACTCCCAGAAGTTTCCCTGTTCCCCGCAGTTATTAAAAGCCAGATTTAAAATCCAAGGGAAAGCACGGGATCCATCCCTATGTACTCCACTTCCTATTTCCTGCTTGTTCTGTTAAGTATTTCCCACTCCAAAAACCCAACCCAGGCGGCTGCTCCAAAAACAGGGGGAAAAAAGCAAAAGTATCAGTCCCCGAAAATAAAAACTGCATTCTGTTGTCCTGGCAACGAAACTTTTTGACAACATTAAGGATCTGATGGCTCATCAAGAGCTGCCTCTTGTCGTTATAGCAACAAAAACGTTCCCAGTAATTGCTTTTAAAGCCTCCCCTGTCTCTTTTGCATTTTTACAAACACCCCGATGCAATAATGAGCTCTTATTAAAAGGAAGGAGCATTTTGCCTTTTGGCAAAACAAGCGACACTGGCAGTGATTAATGAAGCAACCACGTGTGGGACTCCTCTGTGGGCCGGGTGTGGATCCCAGGGCAAAGGGGTGCTCGTGCCACCAACCCCAAAGCGCTGCTGGAGACCTCCAAAGTCACCCCAATACTGGGAAAACTTCGCAGCCAGAGCCACGTTTTGGATGGAGAACAGTTATAATCAGGATTTTACTGTAACGCTGTATTGTAAAGATCATTACAGTGCCCCAAGGCCTGCAGATTCTGGTTTTGAAAGGGCTGGGAATAGCCTCCCTCCCTCGGCAGCATCATCCTGTCAAATACCAATCACCCTTCAGTCCAGCATGATGGAATAATCAGGAATCCAAACCGTGCCCGATGCTGAGGGGTGAGGGAATGCAATGGCAGGGATTTAGTGCTGCTGGTGACTGGGTAACACTCCTGGGATATTTGCGACTTCGCTTCTCCCCTCCCAAAAATTCCCCTGAACCTGTAGTAAAATTTCAGTCCTAATTCAGGAGGCTCCCAGGTGTGGAATGCAGGGGGTCCATTTGGGGATGGCTCTGGAATAAAGAAGGTTTTACACAGATTTCTTTTTTTTTTCTTTCTTTTTTCTCCACAAATTCCAATCATTTTCCCATCTTTATTTGGACAAAGCATCAGCAGATTCCCCAAAACTGCCACTGTGCCTGTCTGTATGCAAGGACCAAAAAAAAGCCATTTAAACTCCATGAACTGATGGATATTTTAAAATATTTAAAATTAGCGCAACTGCCTGGAGCCATTTGAAATGCAAATTCTATTTTTGGTCCCTTTTCCCAAGGAATCACAGCCAAGCAGGCTCAGGGCCTGCCTGCATCCCTCCCAAATAGCCAGGGATCCCAAAGAGCCCATTTTGTTGGGAATAATGGGGGTATGATTAAACAATGCTCAAAAGCAATGAATCAGCTCAGCTGTCTGCCAGCAGGTGAAGAGGAGATCAGGCGATTTTGGAGTGCCAGAGAACAGCTGAAATATGGCCAGGGCCTGTGGAAATCCCAAAAAGCAGAGAGGCTTTAGTCTGGAAACATGGGTTCCTAGCAGTACATTTTCCAAGTGTGGAAAATCAGGGGAAATTGAGGCAGTGCAGCTTCAGGCTTGCAAAAATACAGTAATTTTTCATAGAATCATGGAATGGTTTGGGTGGGAAGGGATCTTAAAGCTCAGCTCCTTCCAACCTTCCAACGTGGGCAGGGACACCTTCCCCTGTCCCAGGCTGCTCCCAGCCCCAATGTCCAGCCTGGCCTTGGGCACTGCCAGGGATCCAGGGGCAGCCACAGCTGCTCTGGGCACCCTGTGCCAGGGCCTGCCCACCTTCTGATCATTCTGCTGATCTCCTTCAGGAATCACCACTCTGGCACTCGTGGGAAACCCACAAAGATCCCTTAACTTTGGTGTTGGTCCCTCAAAGGCACTGCATCCCAAAATCATGGAAAAAACAGGAATAATGCCCCAGCAGACTGAGATGCATCAATAATTACTACAACAACACCAGCACGTTTTCGTGCTGAAACTCCTCCTTGAGTGTGCATCCCGGGAGAAGCAATCCTTATTTCTGGCTGTTTGTGGATAAACAGCATCCGGAGGGGAAATCACCCGTTCCCATCCCCGTGAGGAGACAGCCCCAGAACAGATGAGCTCCTGAGCATTCCCAGCGGGCTGAGCATTCCCACGGGAGCCCTGCCCCTAACTGCTCATCAGTCCCTGGCAGCTGCGGCCAGAGCTGCTGTTTAATGGATTCACCACCTCCCATTTCTGTCCCGGCCTCGTCCGGAACGCAAACGCTGTCCCAGCGGGAAGGACATCCCAGGAGGGGTGAGGATTGTTTGAGTCCCCTCCCGTGGCACATCAGCTCATCCCACATCAGCCCGCGGTGACAATCGGCTCCTGCTGCTCAGCTGCCTTCCCTCAGGGGGTTCGCCTCGGGAAAAGGAAAAATGCCCGACTGATCCGTGCGTGCTGCTGTGTCCCACCCGGGCGGTGGCAGGAGCCGGGCACCCACAGCCACCACAGAATCCAAGGATCACGGAACTGCTGAGGCTGGAAAAGCCCTCCGGGGTCATCAACAACTGACCCAGCACTGCCAAGGCCACCGCTGTCCCCAAGTGCCACATCCACACGTCTTCTGAACACCTCCAGGGATAGGCACTCCAAAGCTCCCTGGGCAGCCCCTGCCAAGGCCTGAGCACCCTTTCCATGGAGAAATTCCTGCTGCTGCCCACCCTGAGCCTCCCCTGGCCCAGCCTGAGGCCGTTTCCCCGTGTCCTGTCCCTGTTCCCTGGGAGCAGAGCCCGACCCCCCCGGCTGCCCCCTCCTGTCAGGGACTTGTGCAGAGCCACAAGGGCCCCCTGAGCCTCCTTTTCTCCAGCCTGAGCCCCTTCCCAGCTCCTCTCTATCAAAACTACCCCAAAGCAGTGGCTTAGGGTTGGTTTCTTTGCCATTCCAAATCCAAGAAAATAAATTTTACCACGCCAGTGAGAAAAAACCCCATAAAATATTTCCATGTCTAACTGATTTATAAACAGAAGGTGTTTTTCCTTCTCAAACTGCTCAAGCTCTGCTGTGACCCCTCTGCTGGGATTGCACCCCCTGCTCTCAAATTTCACGCTCCTGCTACAGCAAAAGAACCATGGCACAAACCACAGCCACCTCTGTCCCTAAAGCCTGCTCCAAGAGCCTTTCTCCAAGCATTCCAAGGGCCTTCCCATCTCCCTGCAGCTTCCATCTGCCCACTGAATATCGCACCTTGAAGTGCAGGGATTGACTGATGGACTGAGAAGAGGGGAGAACTCCAGGCAGCCAGGCCTGGGGAGAAAATCTCTTTGACAGAGAAACGTGTGCCAGACCAGGACATCAAAAACGAGTCGAGGAGGTCTCTGCAAAGCCTGCAAGGAGCAGGGTGCTCATCCAGGGGCTGCGCCAAGGACGTTCTGAGCCCTGCCCCATCCGCCTGTGGCAGCTCTTCCCCGGGAGTTAAATTCCTTTGGGTCCCCTGGAACTTAATCCTCTCCAGGATCAAGGGCACTGCATCGCTGAAGGAGAGCTCCACACGGAGCTGGAGTGGTGCTTGAGCTCCTGGGGAGGGCCAGGGGAAAGGGAAGCTGGAGCGGGGTGCTCCCCTGGGATGGGCAGCACAGCCCGGCAGGGCCAGGGACACACTGGGGCAGGAGACTCCTGCCCAGCCCTTTCCCACCCCACCAGCCCAAAAACATCCAGCGGGGCAGCTCGTGTGCACGTGTTGCTGTGACACTGGCCGTTCCCAGCAACACCCGGAGGGAACTGACAGCAGTTTCTAGCAAAAAATCAGGGCAGCAGCGGGGAAATCTCATTTAGAGCTGGCCAGGAGAAGCCGGAGTTCCAGCAGCTCCCATTCCCAGCTCCCAAAGGGGAGAAGAAATTGCATTGGAGTTACTATTTCCTCTGCTTTTGTCTGAGCTGGAATTAAAATGCACTTTCCAGGACCTGTGAAGCTGTGAAGAGCAGCTCAGAGGGTGCCTGTCCATGGATGCTGCATCCCGAGGAAGAGATAACGGGAGAAAGGCTCCCACCCCCAGGTTCTTGTGGAGATAACGGGAAAAGCCCGTTCCTGGGTTATCCCACTCCTGCCCCTAAAGGACACATCTTCCCGCGGCTCAAAGGATTCACCGGCTTCTCTTTCATGTAATCATTGCTTTCTTCTCTGACAAATCGAAATCCTGACCTGAAATGCAGCCCGGGATGTGAGACAGGAATTAAGAGCATGGAGAGCAGGGATGGGCCTGCCTGATAAGGCACTCAAGGAGGAGGCTTTGTACTCAAACCCCACAAGGTGCAAACCACCTGTGTTTGCCAAAAGGGGCAAGGAAAATAACAGGGAAAAGCTCTGCCACGGGGAGAAAAGATGGACAACCTAAAATGAAACAGCAATTTTACCATAAAGGAGTGTTATTTCTAATTTTAGCATTTATCTCATATTATTTTTCCATTCCACTCCTAGCTAAGCTATAAATATTTAAGTTATAAATATTATCCTTGAATCAGATTCTTTCACAATAATAATAAAATATTATTTTGCCAATTTTTACCATTCATAACTTCTCATTTCACTGCGAGCTACAAAGCTGGGCCATTATTTGTAATTAAATCATAAAAAAGCTCATGAATATTCAAATGTCTTCACGTGCATCACACTCCTTTAATCAATTAAACAGGGAATTTCATGTGGTGCTCAGCTCAAAAACTACCCTGAGTCCTTAAAAATCTTACCAAGTCCCTGAAAACCCCAAACCCAACAAAGGATAGATGAAGTTTGGTACCAGCACAGGAAATTAAAAGTTCCACTGGCACGTCCTGCTTTCCCAATGAATGGCATGGGATCTTAGCCTTGCACGAGGAATGTTTTCATTGCTTCTGGCTCTGAAAAGCAGGATAACCCTGCAAAGCCGTTTTCCAGGAACGAGGATGTCGAAATAGTGACAGAACATGCACTTCAAAGCTAAAATAGTTCATCCCCTCGGTCTGCAATGCTCCTGGTTAATCAGATCCAGAGGAGTGAAGTTGGACACTGCTCCCAGGGACGGGATTGTTGGGGTGTCTGTGCAGGGCCAGGAGCTGGACTGACGATCCCTGTGGGTCACTCCCAGCTCAGGATATTCCATGATTCCATAAATGACTTTGGAGATGGAAGGTTTTTGGAGGTGTGGAGATGATATAAGAAGCTGGGCCACTCCATTTTTCCCTTGGCTACAGAAACTCCTCCCCGTCTTATTCCCAGGAGCAGCACCAACGACTGACCATAAAAACCTGGATTTCTAGTTAAATCTAATTACTGAACTCTGAAGGTAGTGCCTGCCTGAGCCCCGGGCTGGCTTTGCTTTGGAATTTACCCAAGTGCTGTGGCTCAAATGCCAAGCTTCCCACACTCCCTGTGTGGATGCAGTATTCCCTCCTTTTTCCCAATTCCTTTGTTCATCCAGCACGCTCTGTTGATCCCCCACCGTCTGTTTCGTGCTAGGTTCAGCTGGGAATTAAATAAAACAACCACTATTTTAGCCAGGAATTGTTCCCAAGCCTTAAGCAACACCATCTGCCACACGTCCTCCTCCAGATGTGCAGGAATTTCTGAGCATCACTGAAGTGCCCCCACAAAGGTCTCGCCAGCTGTTGCAGCCCATTTGCATATTTAGCCCAGATTTGTCTTAATTTCAAACAGCCACTTTCATCTGAAGCTGCTGTTAATTCCACAAAGCAGTTGGGGGAGTGCTGAGAGATCACTAAATGCTGGATAATCCATCCAGATCCTGGCAACCTCTGCTGCCACCTTCTCCTTTCCATCCCAGAAATTCCTTCACTTCCATGCCAAGGTGCATTTTCCCTCCCTCCTTCTCCTGAATTTTAACGCCCATCAAAGCCAGGTGAGATTTGCACCTGGGGTTGGCTGAACAACCCAGGGGTGCTTTGGATTTACAGCAGGAGACAGGAGAATCCTGCAGGAGCTTGGGAAATCATCACATTAATGGAAATACATCATGTATATATATATATATGTGGTATATCTAATAATATATTATTATATATCTAATAATATGTTTAGATACATTATATATATGATAATATATTTCTACATATATTATATTTTAGATATAACAATCTATTTCTATGGGGGTTTATCTGTAAAAGGTCTGACACCGATGTCAGCTTTAGATGAGTTCAGGGAGAGGATCCCAGAGGGGTTTGGGATGAGGGGACCTTACAGATCATCCTGTTCCCCCCCAAGCTCTCATGGTCACTCCTGGCCCTGTCAGACACGGACATCCCAGCCTGCTCCACTGGGACAAATTAAAAGCTGATTTTTTTAAGTGTTTCTTTTTTCTAATGTGGGACAGTTTGTCCTCACACCTCCAGCTGTGCGTGGTGAAAGATCTCGGGAATGACCATCCCCAGCGGGAGTGTCAGAAGCCTGGATAAGCTGCCAGACTTGCCCCGGAGATGGGGATTTGGGAGGCTGGCTCCTGAGGACATGTGGAGTTCTGCTGACGTAATTAGAGCAGAGGGATAATCAGGTCCCTCCACTAATTTGGCATTTGACACAGACCACACCAGAGACCAAGGATGATTTCCAGGCAATTTTCTCTGCTGATACAAACTCACCAAGTTGCAGCAGAGAGAAAAAAAAGCAGATTTATGGCAATTATGTGGGTTAGAAATATTTACAAATGGAATTTCCTCAACAAAATCCTGCAACTTACAGATTTGGAAAACTGCTCAGAGGATACTGCTACCACATTTTTTGATAACCAGGTCGCCCAAGATGTAAAGCACCTGACTGCATGGAATCAGCTGTGGTTGCACCATTTCCTTTGTGAGAAATGGACCCCCCAAAATTCCCCAAACTGAATATTCCCCACAGGTTTCAAAGGAAGGCAGCAAAAATCTACCTCTGTTTCAATAACCATATTTATAAATGGCATCAAAAACCAGACATTTGTGGAAGGAGGAAGCTGAGGGGTTTCTTGCTGCGTCACAGGGGGCGTTGTGTTATTCCTGCCTTTGAAATCCAACATTAAAACAGAGAGTTCAAAGATTAATCTTGTGTTAATTCAAAAAATAATTGTGTTAATCTGCTTTTCCCCCCTTCCCTTCTTCCTTGGAGCTTCTCAGCTTTTTCAGCCACTGAGCCAACGGCAGCCCCAGCTGATCCTGAGGAAGCTGCAGGGCAAAACTACCCACGGAACATCACACCCTGTTATAAACCCATCTATTTGGGGCTGATACACACAAAGAGATCATTTTCAGCCTTTAAACTGTTATTTTCTTCCTGGTTTGTTTGGTTTCCCCCTTCTCTCACGGAATGAATTGCTGCTTCCATTTCGGAGGAAGCACAAATCATGTTGTCATTACAACAGTGCTAAATGCCATAAATTTTCTCGCAGTGATGAAGCATCCAGGCACTTAGTGAAGGCCCTGGGAATTGAAAACCAGGAGCTGAAAGTCATCTCAGCCCGCTGGATTTTTAATAAAGACTTCTTACCTACCCCATCCTCCCTTCCTGGGAATTACCTGTGATCCAACTACAGAAATTCACTCCCTAAAAAATCCCATTGCAGGATGGTTTTAAGGAGCCAAAACGGTCCCAAGGATTTTCTTCAGCTCCTCGAAATTCATCCATGGGGATGCTCAGATGGGGAAAACACCCTCAGCACGTCATGGAGTCCTTTAGGATGGAAAAGCCCTCTGAGATCACCGAGTCCAACCAGCACTGCCAAGGCCACCTCTAATCCATGTCCCCAGGTGCCACATCCACACGGCTTTTGAACAATTCCAGGGATGGGAACTCCACCACCGCCCTGGGCAGCCCCTTCCAAGGTCTGACCATGTTTTCCATGAAGAAATATTTCCTAATGCCTGATTTAACACCCCACAACCCTTCTGGAAAGCCCAACGTCCCTAAATTACTCCTGGGGGATGACGCCCAAGGAGCCAGCCAAGGGCTAAGGCTGGATCTTGTGCTTGTGTTATCCTTGGGGATGGAGATCTCCAGAGGTGCCATCAAGAGAGGCTGAGGTGGCCAGAGGAGCTCCCGTGGGGACAGGATGGTCCTGCTTGGGTGCTGAACAGCAAAACAAAGTCTTGTGACCGGAATTTTGAAGGCCACCATGGCCAGAAAGGAACTTTTGGTTTTCTTGCCCAAGGAAGATCAAATCTGGGGCTGGGAACTGCCCTGTCCTCACCCCCAAACTCTGCAGCCCCACAGTTCTGTGCCTTCATTGCAGGGTCTGGTGATAGAAGGGTTTGAGATGAGTGCTGAGATACCCCAAATAATAACAACCTCCCCGGAGCGTGAGGGGAAAAGCAAAAGAGTTCTGGACATGTACCTTGAATTCACGCCTGCTCAGGCGTGAAAAGGCTTTGATGACAGCATAATTACCAACACAATAACCACATTTCTGCAGATAATCCCTTTCATCACCCTCAGGAGCCTTTTATGTAGGGCCACGAGTGTTTCAAAGTAGCAGCAATTGGGAACAAAATCAAGGCAGAGGCTTTAAAAATATTTTAAACCCAAAATATTGGGTTCTGACTCTGAAAAACAATTAATGGATTAAAAATGAAATCATTAAAAAAAAATAAAAAAATAAAAAAACCAACAACAACAAATAAAGCCCCACAAAACCCTCCACCAAACCTGGAAGATCCTCATTGCCCCGTTTATGGAAAACCACATGTTCCCACTAAGCTCCACTGCCATCATCTTTTTAAGGAAGGTTTTAGCCAATGGGACTCTCATTGCCAATAAAAAATTAATTTGTCATCTCAAACGCTGGAGTCTGAATTATTTATAATGCACTCAAACTTTATCAGAAGGAGTCAGCCTCTTCAATCCGAGGTTTCCTCTCTGGGATACCTCCCAAGGTCTGCCCAAATGAGAGTGAGAAGCTTCAAAAAACAGGGAAAGGCTCTTTTACATCTAAAACAAAATACAATTTCATCTCTCTTGGTGGGAAGGAAGGAGGATTCCCCAGGACAGAAATAAATGGGAAAGGTTTGTGGACTGGAACAGGAGTGGCTGCTCCATGTAGAGTCAGAGAAGGGTATTATGTGGAGAAGAGGAAGGATTTCTCCCAGAAGCCATGAAGGAACTGGCATTAAAAGGAGGAAAAGTTTCATTTCCAAAGCAATTATTGCCCTGTACTGGTGAGGAGATAAAGCTGCAGATGCCAGCATCATTTTTGGGAAAACAAGAGAAAGGCTGGGCTTAATGAGACAAATTTAGTTTAATACTCCTCAGAGAAACCCACTTTTGACTGAAGTCACCTCAGCCAGTTGCTGAAGCATGAAAATTGAAGTCCCTGAAGCGCTGTACAAACACTGACAAATTATCTCATTTCATCAAAACAGCCCAGGAAGGAGGGGCTTTGCCAAAGGCAACCGCAGTGAGAGCCAGGAGAGGAGCTTAAGAGGCTGAAATCCGGTCCAAGGGATCATCCTTCATCACTCTGTAAGGAATCACTGCTTGGAAAGCTGCTCCCAAATAAAACACAATCATGCAAAGTCCTCCTGCCAGCAGTTTTCCAAGCCTGGATACACACGGGAAGAGATCCACCAAATGCTGCCACATCCCTGGGTAAATTCCTGCCACATGCTCCGTAAAAATATCCCCAGGTCTGTGGTTTGGCACTGAAATTCCCAGGGAGCGAGGGAGTAAGGACACAGTCATTGTCTGATATTCAGAATTCTTCAAAGCTAAACTGATCATGGAACCCCAGAAGGGCTTGGGTTCAAAGGGACCTTAAAAGCCCATCCTGTTCCAACTTTCCAAGACAGGACACCTCCCACTATCCCAGGCTGCTCCCAGCCCTGTCCAACCTGGCCTTGGACACTTGCAGGGATCCAGGGGCAGCCCCAGCAGCTCTGGGCAATCCCAGATCCAGGAGATAAGGAATGAGCACTACCCTGTGCTGGCTTCAGGTCACAGCAACTCCTGTGGGCCCTGCTCATCCCCCAGGCACTGCCAGAGGTGTTCCTGCCACACCAGGAGTGCTGGGAGCCTTGTCAGGATAACCTGTCCCAGCTCAGTCCATGGACAAAAGAACTTTGGAGTACCAAAAGAGCTCTTACTGAGCTCCCTGGAGCAGAGGGAGACTGAGGGGAGACTCACCAGGGCTGCTGCTCCTCCTGAGGGCAGCTCCCATCCCTGCTCCCTGCGACAGGGAGAGGGCCCAGGGAACGGCTGGAGCTGGGTCAGGGGCTTGGGAGGGGTATCAGGGAAAGGCTCTTCCCCCAGAGGTGCTGGCACTGCCCAGGCTCCCCCGGGAATGGGCACGGCCCCGAGGCTGCCAGAGCTCCCGGAGCGGTGGGGCAGTGCTGCCAGGGTTGGACAGGGTGGGATTTGGGGTGTCTGTGCAGAGCCAGGAGCTGGATCCATGATCCCTGCGGGTCCCTCCCAGCTCAGCACATTCCGTGATTCCAATAACTTTGGTCTGCAGCAGGTGACTGAAAAGAACCAGGAATGGCACTGAAAATCTGCAAAGCCACGGACCAAAAGCTGCTCTCTGGCTCCAGCCGTGCCTGGATGAAGCGGCAGCAGCCAGCAGTGATTCGGAGAGCAGGGACGCTCCCAGCGACACTGATTTGGGAGCTGCCACTGCTCCGGCGTGAGGCAGAGGAGGAGGGCAGAGGGAACAGCCCCAGAGAGCCCAGGCTGCGGTGTGGGTCACACACAGACCCAGAGCACCGCGACTGCAGCTGCAGCCCCAGCAGGGACCCCGCAGACACAGCCCCCGGCAGCGGGGCCGCCGCAGAAATGACATTTAGCACCTTGTTCCCTCGCAGGCAGAGGAGGGACACGCTGCTGATCCCGTCTTCACACCCTGCGGGAATCACAAATGGCCCGTGGAGACAGCTCCTCCGGGGATGAATATACAAAATTACCGGGATCGTCCGAGCTCCCGCGGGTTTCTGACCTGCGCCACTCGCAGGCACCCAGCGCGATGCCCTCACTCCTCCAACAACGCGAGTCCCGCTCCAGCACCTCCCGAGGCTGCAGCTGGAGCCAGGGCCCTGCCTTCTCACTCGGCTGGCTAAAGGACGGCGGAAAAAACCATCAGCACGTGGATTTCAGGTACGAAACACGGTTTTACAGCGGAAGAGGCGAGTCAGTCACTGCCACCGAGCTCTTCCAAAATCCTTCCCTCCTGCTCCGGGACCTTGCACAAGATGGGAAGCTCATCTTGCTGCCACTGCACCCCTGAGCTGTTTGAAAATGTTCCGAAATCGGATTTCTTTCTGTTTTTCCTAAGTTACAACCAGTAAAAATTTGAGATAACCCGGGAACAGTTGGGGAATTCGTTTAGGGATGCAGGAGAAGAAGTCTGAGGAAGATTTCCCTTGTCCAAGCAAAGACCTTTTCATTCCAGCCCGAGTGATGCTGGGCAGGGCCAGGGATCCAAGCACTTCCCGGGACTCCCTGGAAAGGCCACCCCAGGCAAACCATCGGAGAGACCTCAAGTTGAACATCCCAAACCTCTTTCCAAACACTTCCACCACCAGCAGTGCTACCAAAGTCCTGGCCTCTAGGTAATCAATTAGCCCTTCTCATTAGAAAGGGGAAATACAACATTATTTTATATGTCAGAGCTTCACCCATGAAGTCACAGAGTGGAAAGAGAAGAGGGAGCCTTTTCTGCAACACTTTAAATAAATGGGACTTTAATGGAAAAGAAAATATTACATTCTGGAGTTTTTAATTTTGCTGGAGGGTTTTTTGGTTTATTTTCAGCTCCTTAAGTTGTGAATTTCCTCCCCACTGTTCTTTCTGCAAAACTTAATAACACCAGAAAAGTGTTGTGTGGCAGCAACAGAGCAGTGAGGAGCAACAACAGCAAAATTACTGGAATTAATCAAAAAAAAAAAAAGCCATCTGGTGTGCAAAGCAGTGGCTAAACCTCAATAATCCTTCTAAAAGAGGAAAAATCTGGAAAGGCAACTTGAAGTAGCAAAGCAGTAACTACAGAGAGGGTTGGAGCAGTGAAAAGGGGCTGGGGGTTTGGGGGAACTCCAGACTGTTCAGCCCCTGGTTAAGCACCTTGGGGGAGAAACGCCTGCATTTGTAATTCCCTGTTTCCTCCAGCAGACCTGATCAAACCCAGTCCCAGAGCTCCTGAGAACTGTCCTGAGCAGCACAGGAGGGAATTGCAGGGAATCCACCAGGAGCAGCGTGGGCAGCAGGGCAGGGGGGATTCTGCCCCTCTGCCCTGTGCTCAGGTGAGACCCCACCTGCAGAGCTGCCCCAGCCCCGGGGCCCAGCACAGGAGGGACCTGGAGCTGCTGGAGAGAGCCCAGAGGAGGCTCCAGGATGAGCAGAGGGATGGAGCAGCTCTGCTGGGAGGAAAGGCTGGGAGAGCTGGCATTGTTCACCTGGAGAGGAGAAGCTCTGGGGTGACCAAATTGTGGCCTTGCAGGGCCTGAAGGAGCTGCAGGAAAGATGGAGAGAGACTCTTGACAAGGGCTGGAGGGACAGGACACAGGGAATGGCTTCCACTGCCAGAGGGCAGGGCTGGATGGGATATTGGGCAGGAATTGTTCCCTGGGAGGGTGGGCAGGCCCTGGCACAGGGTGCCCAGAGCAGCTGTGGCTGCCCCTGGATCCCTGGCAGTGCCCAAGGCCAGGCTGGACACTGGGGCTGGGAGCAGCCTGGGACAGTGGGAGGTGTCCCTGCCATGGCAGGGGTTTGGAACTGGGGGGGCTTTGAGGTCCCTCCCAGCCCAAACCATCCTGGGATTATGTGATCCCAAAGATGGAAGAGATGACACCGAGTGGTCGGCAGACCTCACCCTTCCCTCTCATCTCTCCATCTCAGTGGAAATGAAGGCTCTTTCCCAGGAGCAGGAGCTCTCAGGGGGATGCTGTCCGTGCCCACCCCCACAGGGGGGCTCTGCAGGCTCCCCCCGTGCCCCTGCCAGCAGAGCAGGGCCCGGAGCGGGCTGCACACCCTGCAGGTCTGCTCTGCCCAGCTGCTTTCCACACACAGCGAGCGGGAGCTTCCCAACAGCCCCGGCTTTCCCGGGGAGAGACAAGCGCCGTCCCACTGGGCGAGAACAAACCCTGTTATCTCGAGCGGGTTCACACTTGGCTCACAGGCACCGGACAAATATTTAATTAAACGCTGGGGAGGTATTTAATTAACAGCCTCTGTTTCTAATTAGGAGTGGAGATGATGTGAAGGCAGCACAAGAGAAAAGCCACCAAAGCTGCTGCAGTGATGCCTCAGTGCAGGGGAGAGCCCTGACGTGGTGTTAGCAGAGAGTTTGGGTTAATATCACATTATGTTAAGCAAATTAAATAATAAAGCACATCACACATGTGTGTCACAGGGCACACAAAGCATCACGTGCAGGACGCTCTTCAAAGAGGGCAGGGCTGGGAGGACACAACCACTGAGGGTGTGAGGGGAAAGAAAACCCAACCACGCCAAAAAAATAGCACCTTAAACCACCCCAAAATGCTGCAGGGCCTGTTTGTGCTGCAGCTCTGAGGAGTGTGAGGGACTGCTGCGGCCATGGGCTCTGGGAAACACAAAATCAGCCTGGAAAATCCCTCTTTCCACGACAAAAATAGCAGGTTTTGGATTAACGGCGCTGAAATTTGATAGGCAACCCCACAGAGATGTCACTGATTTAGGCATTCAATGCCAACCTGATTTCTTTCTCTCTGTAAGTGTGAGCAGCTGACAGTTTTCCAGCGATATTCCCTTTTCTCCTCCAAGAGCCAAGTGTAAGGATGGGGATTACAAAAGCACCTGTCTAACACACCTGGTGCCCAAACCACCCCAGGTATTCACCAGGACAGGACACCGGATTTTTTTAAAGCCCCATTTACCCCTTCAACTGCTAATAAAGTCCATGAGATTCCTGCTCCCCCATCTCAAACAATATTTTGACACACTGCAGATTTGGGCTGATTTCCTACAAAAACGAGTTAACAGCCTGCAGGAAAGATCACACAAAGCCACGTGGGAACGCGTTAGGAGAGCCGATATCCCTCTCCAATTACCAGGTACGTGAGGAGTTTGCTCGGGGAGCGAGTTCATCCGTTTAACCCACACGAGCTGCAACGCAGGGAAACAATTACCCACTCAATTTACTCATTTCTGAGGGGCCCCAGAGGGCAGGGATGGCACCCAGCAGCAGGAGGGGAGCACGGCCGGGGGTGAGAGGGGTGGTGCAGGGGCTGGGGCAGGGGCTGGGGCAGAGGAGATGCTGGAGCACAGGGCGGGAAAGGAGGAGCCAGATTCCAGTCAGACCTCAAATTCCACACCTCCGATGGGGAGGGGAAATCCCAGAATCCCAGACTGGTTTGGGTGGGAAGGGACCTCAAAGCCCACCCAGTGCCACCCCTGCCAGGGCAGGGACACCTCCCACTGTCCCAGGCTGCTCCCAGCCCCAATGTCCAGCCTGGCCTTGGGCACTGCCAGGGATCCAGGGGCAGCCACAGCTGCTCTGGGCACCCTGTGCCAGGGCCTGCCCACCCTCCCAGGGAGGAATTCCTGCCCAATATCCCACCAAACCTGCTCTCTGGCAGTT
The DNA here is from genome assembly GCA_013397915.1 of Daphoenositta chrysoptera. NCBI lineage: Eukaryota > Metazoa > Chordata > Aves > Passeriformes > Daphoenositta > Daphoenositta chrysoptera. The sequence continues at coordinate 39,746 of VZRO01000413.1, forward strand.
TAGAGCCCTTTCCCCTTCTCCTGTCCCTCCATCCCTTGTCCCAAGTCCTTCTCCATTCTTCCTGTCAGCCAAAATTATTCCACCCCAGAGCTTCTCTTCTCCAGGCTGAACAATCCCAATTCCCAGCCTTCCCACCCAGTTATTTTGCCCTCCTGATAATTTAGCCTGGAGAAAACCCTTCCAGTGGTGCTGCAGCTCTGCAGGTTTGGAGTGTGTTATCCAAAGGCAAAGGCAGAGGGAAAGCAGCTCCAATCCAGGCAGCTTTGCACAGTTCCCGTTTGGAAATCAAATGTATTTTCAACGGGGATCAACATGTTATGGAGGCTTCATTATTTCTATGAATTAGTCTCCTGCAGGGCAGAGAACACCACAGTATTCTTCCTTTTGTTGTGCTTTCTTGAGAAAAAAAAAAATAAATTCTTTTATGGGAAAAGCAGGCTCCTAAAAATGAGATATCTGGCAACTCTATTAAATGTATTTTTTCTGACTATGCCTCCAATAATATTTCCCAGGTTTCTGAGGTGAAAGGCCTGCTTTCTTCTGGAAAAATCAGTTATTCCCCTCCTCAGTATCTGGTGCTAATCCAGGAATCTTTGTGCACCCCTTGCTCCTTTCCCTCTGCTGCCAGAGGAAGGCTGGGACACCAGGAAGCAGAGGCTGGTCCTTGCCCAGGGGTGTGAGCATCACTTGGAGGGCTCCCCAGAATTAAGTAACAGCAATATCAAATGGGGAAACGACAGCACACAGGCACTGCTGTAGAAACTCCAAAGCCATCTGGGAATAAATGAAGAATTTATCAGAATAAAATGTTCACTGTGGAGGCATTTGGAGCAGCATCTGCCCTGCTCCTTGCAAAAGCTCCTTTCCCTCCCATCAGCTCGGGGAATGCACAATTCCTGAGTGGCACTGGCACCTCATTAACCAATTAAAATGGCTCGTTTTTAACAAAGAAATAATGTTGGAGTAAAAATGATTAGGTTAGTGATTAATTTGAGCTGCTCATATATGAAATAGCTTTGCAGTTAATTTGGGGAGGTTTGCATGTTTTAAGCTCCTCGGCATAATTGTGAGAAGTGGCATCGCTGGGGCTCCTCTAATTAATTTGTTAATATGAGCACGGGGGGGGTCACCCTGTGCCACAAGGAACAGGGGAAATTATATTTTCTTAAAGGAAAAACAAACCACTCAGGAGTAGTTTCCTGACATCTCTTCCATAGCCAATGAGGGTGTTTTTCCCTCTTTTTCCAGCAGCAGAGCTGCCTCCTGCTTCCACGGGGCTACTGGGAAGGGGAACACGCTGGATCTGATCGGGTAATGAAGTGTTTGATTTAATTGTGACATCAACATTCCAGTTCAGAACCAGCCAGCACGCAGTTCCAAGGCGTTAACCTCTGGAAATGGCACTTTTAGGTCAAGGCTGGATTGTTTTAACAGGTTCAGTGCGAGAGCCTCCAGCATTTCTTGGAGGGAAAGATGAGGATGAGTCCCAGCAGACCAGCCACAGATGTGCCGTGCTCTTCACGGGATGAGGAACGTTGGAAAAGCCCCCCAGGGTCATCGAGTCCAACAATTAAACCCAGCACTGCCAAGCCCCCGACTAAGCCATGTCCCCAAGTGCCACATCCGCACNCCCAGCTCCCTCAGCCACTGGCATCCCTGACATCCCTCACGGATCTCACACTCCCAGAGCCTGCTCGGGGTGGAAAGCAGAATTGTTCTGCATTCCCGCTGCGTTTGTGATCCCAGCTGTCAAACCCTCGGTGCCTGAGCTCTGCCTCCTTCCAGAGGTAACCAATTAATTTTATGATGCCACTTGAGAGGGCTGGAGATGGAGTTACAGAGCATTTAATGATCAAAGAAAATAGTGAATAATATAAATAGAGATGTCCTCCCATTCCCCTATTGATAGGCTTTCTAATAAAGGACACTTTCTAATAGAAGAGTCTCTGGACCTCCCTGGGACTGATCCCATTTTTATGTGAAGGGCACAAATACTGCATTTATCATCAGCGGTGACTGAAAGACACTGACAGGGACAGCAGCTGCCTCTGTGCAAGCAAAAATGGAAGAAGAGATGGGCTTTTCCTACTTTACATCCCACGATTTCCACCAGTTCCTTTCTTATTTAATGTTAAAGGATAATATCACCTGGGAGAACCATGAATGCAGCCTGGGGGTGTTCAAGGTGTAACAGAGACTCCCAGACTGGTTTGGGTGGGAAGGGAATTAAAGATCATCTGTTCCTGCTCCTGCCATGGCAGGGACACCTCCCACTGTCCCAGGCCGCTCCCAGCCCCAATGTCCAGCCTGGCCTTGGGCACTGCCAGGGATCCAGGGGCAACCACAGCTGCTCTGGGCACCCTGAGCCAGGGCCTGCCCACCCTCACAGGGAACAATTCCTGCCCAATATCCCATCCAGTCCTGCCCTCTGGCAGTGGAAGCCATTCCCTGTGTCCTGGTGATGCCTTAGGTTTTACCTTTGATGTTTCTCAAACCCTGCACTGCCTGGGGTGTGACTCTGAAGTTCCCTGGGGCCTGTGAGCTGCTGCTCTCTCAGGCTGCTCAGACATCACAAACCTCTCTGGCTTTGCTCTCCAAGGACACCCAGACTGTCCTAGGCCCAAAATGTGTAAACTAAAATCTTAAGAATGGGGGAAACATGGGGAAATTATAAAATTAACCAAAGTTATAGTTGGAGAATTAACCCTGATACGCAAATGGACCAAACTTATCAAAGTGTGAAGAACCCGTGACCCGGGGTCCATCTTGGGTGGAGCCTTTGGCCTGCCCAGGGTGCGCCTTTGAAGGCCTTCAAATAAATACCTGCTTTTATTCCCTTATTCCTGTCTAGTCTGTTTTAGGTGGCCACCCCAAGCACCACTGGCGCTCCATCCCTTGCCCAAAGCTGTGGGAAGAAGGAGCTGTCCCCAGGGCTGCTGTCCCCACCCCTGGGACAGAGGTGGCACTTGTCCCACAGCAGCACAAACGAGCTGTGGTGTGCCAGCCCCACGAGAGAATTCCACTTGAACAAAGCCATGACTGCAAACAAAAACCCGATCTGAGCTTGGCGCTTCCTGCTGCAAACCCTGATTTATCAATATTGCCCTGCACCACCACTGCTGGAACGGCCCCGGGGTGCTAAACCAGTGGTGCATTTGCTCTGCTCCAGGCTCTTTAAATTTGGGTTTTATTTCCTCCAGGGAAAAGGAACGTTCCCTCAGAGGGTGATATTCCTGTGGCAAAGCTGCCTTTCCATTTTAAAGCCCATCTCTGACGTAAGGGATTGACTCATCCACACCTGTCCAGGGCACTGGGATGAATGGCAGCCAGGAGATATTTGCCCAAAAATATACAGATTATTTGCCCAAAAATACATGTATCACCCTTGCTACTGCACTGCTTCCCTTTCAAAACTGTTCATCTTTCAGGTTTAGTAAATATTTTACCCATCTGCTCCCTGGGAAATAAGAAATCAAAGACCCATCCTCACCGCTGCCTTCCAGGAGGATACAATTTATTTTTATTTTCCTAAGAATAAGTAACCTAAGTGGAAAAGTCCTTCCCAAGACTTTTCCCTTCAGAACAGTGAGCTCAGAAAAGCTGGGAAATCCCCACACTGTAGTTATCCTGTAAAGACCATCATGTGCAGGTGGCACAAACCCATCAAATTTAGGATGGCACGTGATTCCCATTCCCTGAGTGCTGCACACAAATGGAAGCCCATCCTGGGGAATATGCCTGTAAAAAGGCTGTGGAAGGGAAGAACACATTGGGAGTGGGAATTAAAACTTGAATTAATTAACAAAAGCTTCAGAAGGCTTTCCCCCCCTCTCCTCCATCTCCTTTCCAACATAAAAAGGCCAGGTTGGATGGGGCTTGGAGCACCCTGGGATAGTGGAAAATGTTCCTGTTCACGGAAGGGGGCGGGGACTGGATGAGCTTTAAGGTTGGTTCCAACCCAAACCATCCCAAGATTTTGGGATAAAACAGAAATTGCAATTGTTATTGGAGATGGGAGACAACAAAAGGAACCCAGGTCTGCATTTGGACTGCTTTAGGCTTTGGGGTTTGTCCTCCCCGCAGCAGAAGGGATTATGCAACACTTCATGTTCTATTCTGTGCAACTCCACTGACTCTGCAGGACAAACCACTAAATATCCTAAATGAGATTTCTGAAGCTTCCATGAGGGATTTGAACAGCCAGCTGCTGGGAAAGCTGAAATTATTTGCAAACATTCAGCTTGTGAGGGACTTTTAATAGTTTTTCTTAGTGAAACAACTCCACACAGCTCCACAAAACCCGAGCTGCAGGATCCTAACCTGCTCCCCCAAATTATCTGGGTCACCCCGAAGGGACTAACACAGAGTTAAAGCTGCTCATTAACTAATAGTCCATCACTCATTTAGCAACACTTCTACTCATCAGAAACCCTTTATCTGTTGTTACCTGCCTGCAGCAGAAATACTTTGGGCAGTATGAAGTCCCCACACCAAAAGCTGTTGCATTCCCAAAGCCTTTCACTGCTGGAAGCAACTGCTCGGGGGGAATTCTCTTCTTCTTATCTTTATCTTTACTGCAAAAACTCTGAATACAACCCTATTTCTCAGCAATATAGGGATGGAACATCCAAAATATTCCACTTTATCTTCCCAAGCTGCCTTCAAACCAAGCAAAACCCCTCCTATTTTAACACTGTTCTGTTTTCTACCACCACATTTATTTGCATTATTTGAAAAATATTTCCCTGGGATGAGCAATGTTTTAGATGCCATGTCAATAGAAGAATATTCTATTTAAGAATAGGAATTCTGACAATTAATAGAAGCAAACCAAGTCATTAGCGTGGAATTTTATCCATCTAAAGGTGGGTTGTGCTGGGAACTTAAATTCAATTATCTTTTTTTGATACAAGATTAACTGAGGGATCAGTGCAACTAATGAACTACTTAATGAGCAGGATTAAAAGGGCTGAGGCAAAAAAGGAAATGAAATCAGGTGAACCAAGGCCGCTGGGGATGTATTGAACAGGAATGGAAATTTTGCTTATTTTCCCCGTGGAAATTTAATTCCCAGACTGATGTGACCACGGGAAGGCGGACAGAGCTTTCTCACCAGGGGACATCCTGGACCCGCTGCTCCGTGTTCCCAAAATCTCATTCCTGTGCTGCCCGCCAAGATCAGGGCTTCCAAAGGCCACCACGGCTTGGATCACCATGGATCATCACGGATCATCATGGATCACCATGGATTACCATGGATCACCATGGATCACCGTGGATCACCATGGACTACCATGGATCACCGTGGATCACCGTGGATCACCATGGATTACCGTGGATCACCATGGATCTTCATGGATCACCGTGGGTCACCGTGGATCACCATGGATCAGAGTGGATCAGCACAGATCACCGTGGATCACCATGGATCATCATGGATCACCATGGATCACCATGGATCACCATGGATCACAGTGGATCACCGTGGATCACCATGGATCACCGTGGATCACCATGGATCACCATGGATCATCATGGATCACCGTGGATCACCATGGATCACCATGGATCACCATGGATTATCATGGATCACC
>VZRO01000413.1:45351-86583 GCA_013397915.1 Daphoenositta chrysoptera
CCATGGATTATCATGGATCACCGTGGATCACCATGGATCACCGTGGATCACCGTGGATCACCATGGGTCACCGTGGATCACCATGGGTCAAACAGCATCAATGGGTTCTACAGGAAGTGGCGGATTCTCAATAAAAACCAAGTGTGCTCCAGGACGGATCTTCTGTCCTGGTCCCCAGGGCCACAACCAGGTCACATCGTCACCGGGGCCCGGTGTGACACCCAGCCACTCACCACTGGCTGCTACCAAGGAAACATCATGGAATCATGGAGCGGTTTGGGTGGGAAGGGACCTCAAAGCCCACCCAGTTCCAAACCCCTGCCATGGCAGGGACACCTCCCACTGTCCCAGGCTGCTCCCAGCCCCAATGTCCAGCCTGGCCTTGGGCACTGCCAGGGATCCAGGGGCAGCCACAGCTGCTCTGGGCACCCTGTGCCAGGGCCTGCCCACCCTCCCAGGGAACAATTCCTGCCCAATATCCCATCCAGCCCTGCCCTCTGGCAGTGGGAAGCCATTCCCTGTGTCCTGCCCCTCCATCCCTTGTCAAGAGTCTCTCTCCATCTTTCCTGCAGCTCCTTCAGGCATCGGAATGTCCCCATGAGGTCACCCCAGAGCTTCTCCTCTCCAGGTGAACAATCCCAGCTCTCCCAGCCTTTCCTCCCAGCAGAGCTGTTCCGTCCCTCCGGTGTCCCCCGTGGCAGATGGAGCTGAACGTGTTGCACTCAAGCACAAGGACGAAGCCACAGAGGGACCCGTGGGTGGCCAGGGAGCACAAGCTGGGACATTCCGCTGGGACACCAGGACATCATCAACTGAAGCAGGAATTCTGCTCCGTCCCACCTTTGTTTGTGGTAATTCTGCTGTAAGACCCCACTGGGGAGGCTGATCTGTGGCTCATTCCCATCATTTCCACACATCCCACTGAGTGCACCGGGGACCCTCTGAGCCCACACGCAGGAATTCCCTGGGGAAATGTCGATCTCCGAAGGGGATTCAGAGCCAGGCCCCTATTCAGCATTTAAGCCTCTTGTCTTAAATGTATGGAAAAGGCTCCCATTTAGGTCTCCTCCACAAATAATTCCTCTTGCCCTGCCTTCTCCTGGAAGCTCTTGGGAAGGAAGCCGCTTGGTCTTTCCTGTGGCTCAGGGTCTGGGAGGCCCGACTTCCACTCCTTCCTTCCCGTACACACATCTCCAACAGGAGGACAGATATAACTAAATAAACTAACACCTAAATAACCCACTGGCTAAACAAGCTGGGCTTTCCACCAAGTGCCACATCGGCTGCAGGCCTCCAGATGCTCTGGCAAATACAGAATCTGCTAAAACGAAGTGTAAAAGGGAGAAACAAAAGCAGGCAAGCTCCAACACTCCAGAACATTGTTTGTCCTGGTATCAGGAGCTCCCCAGTCAGTCCCATCTCATTGGGATCGTTTTGCAATTTATCTGTTAACAGCATAAAACCATTGGAGTCACTGGGGGGGGTCTGGCAGCCAGGCTGGACTCCTCCTCCTTTGTGCATCACTGGCTGCAGCCTCTCCTGCTCCCAGCAGTTATCCCAGCAGCTGGGATAAAACGGCTAAAAATATGGAGCTTGTCATCCCAAAATGAATCACTATCATTTGGAAAGATGCTGAATGCAAAGCTGAGGAATTAAGCTGTGAAGGCAGGCACAGATCTGCACAGAGAGGGTTTGTTACGGGGGCAGGTTTGCACCCTTGACACAGAGCACGGGGAAAATTCATCTCTCATTAACAGAATCTGTCACACGACTCTCTCTGTTCCTTGTTTTCCTCTCACATCTTCATTTTCCCGTTGTCTCACAAGACAACATTCCCATTGCAGCAAATATCAGGCACAAGCAGATTTAGAATCATAGAATCCCAGAGTGGTTTGGGGTGGAAGGGATCTTCAAGGTGATCCCACCTTCCCCTGTCCCAGGCTGCTCCCAGCCCCAATGTCCAGCCTGGCCTTGGGCACTTCCAGGGATCCAGGGGCAGCCACAGCTGCTCTGGGCACCCTGTGCCAGGGCCTGCCCACCCTCCCAGGGAACAATTCCTGCCCAAAATCCAATCTAAACCCATTCTCTTTCAGTTTGAATCCATTCCCCCTAACCAGGAAATCCTGCTACAGCACAGTGAGTTGGCACAGCCATGAAACCACCTTAGGAAAATTGGGGATTAATTTCTGTGTGCACTCAGAGAAATAAAGTCTGGTCTGTGTTCTGATGATTTATTGTATTTTAAATATATGGGCTCATGCAGTGTAATTGGTCGTGGCATATTTTGCATGACGAACACAACAAATTGGCTTTTGTGGAGCTGTTCCAAGCAGTTGTTCAAGACAAAAAAAGTAATTAGTGAAAGCGGTGATTAGTGACAAACTAAATGGGGAAAAATGGTTTTAACCAAATCTGCTGTGAAATCTGCACCACACAATTTTACTGAAGCCTCTTGGATTCCAATTCCTTCCTCAGGACTTGTTGAATTTCCCTTGCATATAAACATTCACAGACCACTGTGTGTAAATAACAGTTTAAAGAACAAAATGAACCATTTGCATGGGAATTGAGAGCATTGACTTTGTGACCAGACAATTTTCAGCCCATTTTAATATCCACTTCATAAACAGAGGCTTTGCATAGAGCTTAGGAAAAGCAATTCAGATTGGAAGAGAAAATTGTTTCTAAAAAACAGAGCTGCATAGGCAAAAGGGTATGGGTTTATATTATATAAAAATTATTGGACCAGGGAAAGCTGGAGTGGGAAGGGACCTTAGAGCCCATCTCATCCCACCCCCTGCCAAGGGACACCTTCCACAATCCCAGGCTGCTCCAAACCCCATCCAACCTGGCCTTGGACACTTCCAAGGAACCATGGGCAGCCCCAGAGCTTCTCTTCCCCAGGCTGAACAACCCCAACTCTCCCAGCACAAATCTAAATCTCTCAGCACAAAACATAAAATAATCTCCACACAATGTCAATGCACAACTTTTAAAACAGGACCATCAACTCCCTTCTTGCCAAGGTAAGCAATCCATAGGATTTTAACCAGCAGGGAATTCTTTCCACTGCCAAATACAACCTGGAATTGCACTGCATCACCCTGGAGTTTCACAGGCCTGTTTCAGGCAGGCAGAACCCCTCGCTGGGGTGTGCTCAAACCTGTGGCAGCTCCGAGGCTCCCCCGCTGCCTTCCCACACACGGAATCTCTCCACAGGTCTTGAGATCCTTCTTCCCCAACACCCATCCCTTCTGTTCCCAACACACACCTCACACCTCAGGCAAAAGTGACAGGAGGGAAGATGTGGATTTAAACAGGGAGAAAGCCCAGAGGGTGTCAAGGAGCACTGGGACAGAGCGGGATTGTTGGGGTGTCTGTGCAGGGCCAGGAGCTGGACTGGATGATCCTGTGGGTCCTTCCAGCTCAGGGTATTCCATGATTCCATGAGCTGTGCGTAACTCTGAGGATTAATTGCACGGACATGACAATCAGATTTTAATGCTGATCAGAACAGTTCCCAGAGAGAGCAGAGAGCAGCTGAACAAGCCTTTCCCGATGGATCTATTCCCACTGCCTACCCTGGAAATCACACCCTCGTTATTCAAGGCCTGAACATTTAATAAGGGGCCAGGATTAACTCCAGCAGGGTATAAATACAAGATGGAAAGCCCAGCCTATCCCAAGCCATTCAGAATTCCCTCACTGGTGTCATGACAGGAGGAGTTTGTACATCCAGATGTGCTCTCTGTCCCAGCTCGTGGAATCCTTGCCATTCCAATACACGTGAATCTCTTAGGACATGGAAATAACTGCAGGATTATTGATGAGTTCGGATGTCTTTGGATTCAGAAAGAGAGAATTTACAGCAGTGATTCACAGAACACTTTTCCATACAGTGAGAAACACTAATTATTACTGCACTGAAATTCATCACTGTCATAAAAATTAATGGAGTTTGAGGAGCAGTGAACTCACCCCGAGATGTTGCCTTGCCTTAATTATCCCGTTAGCCTTTAAGAGTTTCAGTCTCTGCAGTGGTTAATAAAGGTTAATGCCTCCACTATTCCAGAAATATTATATGCAACTTGACAAATATTTGGGGAAAATAAGTTAGAGAAGCTGCAAAATAACTCCACATTACAACAAAATTCATCCACAAAAGGTCCCCCAGACAGGCCACTCTCCTTAGGAGGGCTGGCAGAGGTTGACTTTTATTGTCATTAACCTTTACAGCCTAAAATTCCAAATTTTAGAGAATGTGGAGTTGAGTGACTGTGACTTTCAGCCTCAGCTGGAGTCCCCAGGACTTCTGGGGTGTTTCCAATGGACTGTGGAATGTATGAGATGCTGGAATCCCTAAATGGCATCAGGCAGCTGAAGTGAGTTTAGGGTATAAAAAGACCAGCACATCCCTCAGCTCTTAAACCCACAGCAGAACCTCTGGGATTAGGAACATTTCCCCCTCTTTCATTAAGCAAACCTTGTGGAGACAGAGATCCCAACAACAAATGCTCCTGTGGGCCGTGCCAGCATGGAATGTGTGTCCTGCTGGTCCCTCACAGCACACCACACCACCACCCCGAGAACACACGGCTGTCCCCAGCACAGGAGGGACCTGGAGCTGCTGGAGAGAGCCCAGAGGAGGCTCCAGGATGAGCAGAGGGATGGAGCAGCTCTGCTGGGAGGAAAGGCTGGGAGAGCTGGGATTGTTCACCTGGAGAGGAGAAGCTCTGGGGTGACCAAATTGTGGCCTTGCAGGGCCTGAAGGAGCTACAGGAAAGATGGAGACAGACTCTTGACAAGGGCTGGAGGGACAGGACACAGGGAATGGCTTCCACTGCCAGAGGGCAGGGCTGGGTGGGATTTTGGGAAGGAATTGTTCCCTGGGAGGGTGGGCAGGCCCTGGCACAGGGTGCCCAGAGCAGCTGTGGCTGCCCCTGGATCCCTGGCAGTGCCCAAGGCCAGGCTGGACATTGGGGCTGGGAGCAGCCTGGGACAGTGGGAGGTGTCCCTGCCATGGCAGGGGGGGCACTGGAGGGGCTTTGAGGTCCCTTCCCACCCAAACCAGTCTGGGATTCCAAGACAATCCTGCGGATACAACCTCAGCAGCTTGCAGAGAAGAATTAGAGTTTTACCAACATTAAATCTTCCTATCTGGACATGCAACTCTGAAGCACTTCCAACAGGAGGGCCTCACCCCATTCCCAGGCTGGAACATAAACAAAATCTCCCAAAGCTTCCAGCGCCCGTTCCTGTCCCAGCACCAAAGCACTGGGGACTGAAGAATTCGATCGACAAGGACATTTCATTTGTGGAGGATTATTCCTGCACATCTCCAACAGCCCGGAACATTTGGGTCTGGAGGAATTCACACAACTGTGCATCAGCTCTGCATTCCCAGCACAGCCGAGAGCTGTAACACCCCGCTGCAGCAGGAATTACAGCCGTGATTAAAAGACATTAACGTTGTTCCAGTCCTAATGTGCGGGCTGAGAGCAGCCACACAATGAATTCACAATGTGCATGGCCCACACAAACCCACAGCAGCTCATTAGCTACCATAGAACGTTAAAAAAGGAGAGAAGGAATATGGAAATGAGCGTTTCTTTCCACGAGGAACCATTTCTTTCCCAGGTTCTGCTCTTGTGCTGTTGAAGGATAAACTGATATTAGAGGACAAAGCTGGGAATGCTTTGCCTTTATCAGATTAAAGCAATTACGAACTGTTCCTAAAGATGCTTTCATAACATTAGTTTTGTTCTCAGAAAAGAAGACTTAATTTGCAAACTAAGTTGGAAAATTGAGATTGGTTCCTCCAAATTTACCATCCTCCAGAAAACTCACTGCCTGAGAAACTGCTCAGCCTTCCTGGTTGATTTCAGCAGTAAAACTTCCCCAGAGGAATTTAAAAGTGCACATTTTCAATGGATCTCTGCCACCTCTCCATTTTCCCAGCATGGAGAAGGAGAGGCTCCAGGTAAACCTTAAAGCACCTTCCAGTAGCAGAAGGGGGCTTATAAAAAAGAGGGAGAGGGACTATTTCCATGGTCAGATAGTGATGGGACAAGGGGAACGGTTCTGAATTGAAAGACGTGAGATATAGATGGGATTTTGGGAAGGAATTGTTCCCTGGGAGGGTGGGCAGGCCCTGGCACAGGGGGCCCAGAGCAGCGGTGGCTGCCCCTGGATCCCTGGCAGTACCCAAGGCCAGGCTGGACATTGGGGCTGGGAGCAGCCTGGGACAGTGGGAGGTGTCCCTGCCATGGCAGGGGTGGCACTGGATGGGCTTTAAGATCCCTTCCAACCCAACCATTCTGGGATTTTATTAAAATGGAAAAAAAAAGCCACAGCCATCGCAGAACCCACAGAAGTCTGGGTTTTTACTGAGTGATGGATTGGCACCAGAGCATCTCTGTGATAAACACATCAATGTGCTCGAGATACACCAATGTATTTGGGAAGAGACCCCAGAAATACTGGGTTCAGGAGCACCCACCACTGCTCCAGCAGGAATGGAACCACTGTTTTCCAGACACCAATGCCAAAGTCACTAAAGCACACATTACACAACCCCAAGGGGCACTGTGCTAATGAGCCTGCTTGATCCCACGCCTGGTTTTACATCTATTTTCACCTATTCCCATGGAAGAGATATATAATATATTGCCATTCCCACTGGACACAGTGCAGCACATCCCTGCTTTTCTCCTGCCAAAATGCCATGCTCCAAAAGCTGCTGAAAGAGAACCTGCCCTGCCAGCTGCTCCTGGGGCTCTGGATTACCAGGATGTGGGAGAAGCCCCACAGCAGTGTATAATCATCCTGTGCAGTGCATCCCATCCCAGACCTGCCTGCAAGCTCATTCCACACAAATATTTATGGCAATCCTGGAAGCAAATACGTTTGCACAGGGTTACTTATGGAAAAACACACTTTCACTGATGTCTTGCCGTGATTTTGTTAATAACCAGGAGGAAATGAGGGCACGGCAAAGCCTGGGAGCCTCCTGGTTTCTTGCAGGAGCTGATGGAGTGATGCAGCGTTTTATTTGCCCATAACTGAGAGGGGTTGTTGTACTAATGAAGCAGGAGTTGAACATTAGCTGTTAAATACAACCATCACCATCTCTCTCGACTTGGAAGGAGGATTTCTTTTAAACCCCAATAAACTCTACGGTAGCAGCAGCCAAAACAAGATTATCTCCTTTCCCAGTGCTCCATAAAGCTGGGGAATTACTGAGTCCTTTTAGATATTACAATGTTTGTCAAGCAACAATTAAAAACGCACCAGTGATTAAGCAAACATCATAAAGCTTTTAACAATTCATTTGAAGCAGGCAAATATTTGTGCAGCCAAACAAAAAAATCCCAACCAACCTTGAAGTATTTGGTTCTCTGAAGACTCAAAATCCTTCATTTTGAAAATGGGTTTTTAAAAACTGCTTTTAAAACTCCGAGGCCATCCAGCCTGGCCTTGGACCCTTCCAGGGATGGGGCAGGCACAGATTTTTTGGGGACATCAGCAATGGCACGCAAATAATTATTACTTGCATTTACAGCCAAGAATCCCCACACAGTGCTGATTGTATGGGATAAACCAGCCCCTTCCCAGGAAGTTTCCAATCTCAGGCTAAGTGTAAATTCAAATTACCCCAGTTTTCCAGACACCTGTGCTAAAAGGCAGGAGAGCTTATCCCAAGTCAAGCTTCCAGGACAAAGCAGAAATCTCAACTCATTCTGGAACTGTGAGCTTCACTCCAGGTGTATTTTTCCCCTCAGTGAAAGGAAGTGCCATGCCCTGGGAAAGGCGGGACAATGGGGATGAGCTCTGCAGGGCCCCTGATGTCCCCACACAAACTGGGCTGTGTCCAAACAGCTCCGAGTCTGAAGCAGGAGAGCACTTCAAAGCTGTCACATCTTCCCCAAACACCACAATGCAGAATAAAGAGGATTTAAAACACTCTTCCCTGTTTTGTCACCACTACCTGCAGCAGCCCTGACCCCTCTCCCACACTTCCCATTCCCATGCACTTCCCTCCCTCCTGCCAGCAAGTGTTTATCCAGCTGTAGGCAAAAGTGCCCTCTGAGGTTAAAAATAACCCAAAGGAGGGGTTTTAGCCTGTTAATGTTTAACCCAGACCCCTTCCCAGCGCAGTTCCTGTGTCCCTGGACACAGAGGTGTGCACTGAACAACGGGAGATGGACATGGCTGCGTCTCCTGGGGAACAGCAGGAGCAAAGGTGGGATCCCTGACCCCCACACCTCCCAGGAGGGCACTTTCAGAGCTGCCGTGGCCAAACTTCCCTCCCAACTCAGGACAATGCTCAGGACACGCAGTTTGAGAGTTTTAGGTTGGACATGAAGGAAAACTTCTTTTCCAAGCAGGTGTCCCTCTGGTTCAGGGCACCTTCAGGGTGCCAAGAGCTGTTGGACAAAGCCACGGCTGCCCTGGCAGCCTCTCTCCCAGAGGAAGGTTGGAGAAGCTTTGCTGAGGTCCTTTCCAACCGACACAAACCCGGGATCTAGAAAAGTGTCTGATTATCACAGGCAGAGCAGCTGAGTTCGTCCTTCACACCCAAACCACGGCAGCCTTCACCTGCTTCCCTAAACCAGCTCAATTCTCCTAAATTCCCCTCATTTCCCCAAAGAACAAAGCCAACTCTGCCCTTTTAGCAGAGTATCTGACAACAATAAATCTGTATTTGGGATCTCTCGCAATGGAAGAATCACAGCAGTGCTCGGAAATGATGAAGGATTACAAAAGCAGAGGCAGAAGAACTTCAAAGAACAAAAAAGGACTCTGAAGAGGTTCAAGAGACTCCTCAGACAGAGAATACAGGATCTAATCAGATGCTGAGCAGCCTTTAAGTGGAGAATGTGGGCCGGGAAGGCGGGAGAGGCACATCCCAGCAGCATCTCTGGGTGTATCTGGGCAAAACCCTTTGGAAATGGGGCTGGTGACATCGGAAATGGGGCCGGTGACACGGACAAACCCACCACGTGGCATTTTCACACCCGCTCAGCCAATTCATCCCACTGCCAGGCAGCCCCTGTCCCCCTCATCAGCTCCCCATCCACAAGTGCTCCTCCTCCCACCTCCTTCCCATCTCCTCTAAGGATGAGCCCAGCCGTGAAGCTCTGGGCATCCCACTGAGTTCCCAGCACAAGTCCTTGGAGAGCTCACTGCCATTTATTCCTTGATTTTCTTTTTTTCTGCTGTAAGCAGTTAGGAACGTGATCCTCTCCCAGTGGGGCTGATCCTCTGCCAATGACCTAGTGGGGAGGGAATTTCCAGAGGGCTTTGCCCAGGAGGCCTCTTTAAAGAAATGAAATGAAGAAGGAGAAAGTGAGTTATGCGAGACAGAAGGGAAGGTGGCGGCGGAAAGAAGAGGGCGGAGCCGTGAGCCGCGCGAAGCTTAAACCGACCCTTTGCAAACCATGGTAAAACCTGTAATACCATAAACTGTTCTTTTCTCCGTTTAAAAGACATGGGGGGATTGAGAACAGCCCATGTTTGGATGTGTTCAGTGCAATAGACTGTTTCCTGACGGGCAGGACTGTTGCAGGTAGCAGTTTGGAAACCACGCTGGAGCAGAGAGGAGACCTCCTCTTTTTCCTGGGTTTGGAGAGACTTTTGCATTTCTCCTAATTCATATCTCACAAAAGCAAATAAGTGAACTAAACAACTACACTAAATTGGTGTTTCTGCCCAGTTTTCAAACTAAACCCGCTACGGGACTCCAAAGCTCCCTGGGCAGCCCCTGCCAAGGCCTGAGCACCCTTTCCATGGAGAAATTCCTGCTGCTGCCCACCCTGAGCCTCCCCTGGCCCAGCCTGAGGCCGTTTCCCCGTGTCCTGTCCCTGTTCCCTGGGAGCAGAGCCCGACCCCCCCGGCTGCCCCCTCCTGTCAGGGACTTGTGCAGAGCCACAAGGGCCCCCCTGAGCCTCCTTTTCTCCAGCCTGAGCCCCTTTCCAGCTCCCTCAGCTCTCCTGGGGCTCCAGCCCCTTCCCAGCTCCGTTCCCTGCCCTGGACACGCTCCAGCCCCTCCAGGGCTCTCTGCCCAGAACTGGGCACGGCCCTCGAGGTCCCTCAGCAGGGCCAGCTCAGAGGGACAGTCACAGTCCCCAAGTGCTGCTTTCTTCAACACTGACACTCTGCCACAAAAACATCCTTCCCTTTGCCTTGCCCATGAAGAAAATCCAAGTTTAAAAGACAGGCTCAGAGTTGGATGCGTTTTGTGAATTTAATCAGCCTCTACTCCTGCCCTCTACTACAGGTAAGTCAGGCAGAGCAACCTCAGAGCTGAAAAACAAACACAAGAAATAAAGACAATTCTATTTCTTCAAAGGCAGCCAGGATTTTGTGTTGTTCAGATCTCTACACTTAGTTCCCAGTGCTGTCAGATCGCTTCAGATGTCTGGAGTTCAACGCAAATGTCTGGAGTTCAACTCAATTCCCATCAAAAAACCAATTCAGGGTGTCCAGGACGTGTCAGAGGAAAGGAGAAGACAGCTTCAGGGTGGCACCTGCACTTTCTGCTGTGTACAGAGGCCATGGACTACCCTGAAAAAACAAAGCTAACAAAACATAGCTGAGCCTCTTCCCACACTCCTCATTCCTGCAGTTAATTAAAAAAGAGACACTATTTAAATCTCATTTCCTCCAGCTGGGCGTCAGGCAGAGGCTGCAAAGGGCAGAGCTTCGCCAAACCCATTTCAAACACTACTGACTTTGATATTCTGGAGTAAAGGGTTTTGCAAATAACTTCAGAGGAGTGAATGCAGTTGTCAACATTTCTGTTGTCTGGATGGGTTTTATTGCAGCTTAAAGATAAATAAAAGCGCTCCCATTCCGAGTCCATTCCCAGAGAAGATGCAATTCATGAAATATAATGAGTTTTTCAATCGTGCAATACAGAGAACTTGTTTGGTGCCTTTTTTTTTAATTAAAAAGCCTATCTGCAGTTTTGTCAATTTATTTGGTATCCAAATGCTTTTAACACTGGCACTTAAATATGATGAAATCCATCTTTGCCAGGGAACTTCAGAGCAGATAAATGCAAGTAAACTACAGCCCTCTACAACGTCCCAATTCTGAGCAAATATTGGCAGTATTAGGGAGCTGGGAAGGGGCTCAGGCTGGAGAAAAGGAGGCTCAGGGGGCCCTTGTGGCTCTGCACAAGTCCCTGACAGGAGGGGGCAGCCGGGGGGGTCGGGCTCTGCTCCCAGGGAACAGGGACAGGACACGGGGAAACGGCCTCAGGCTGGGCCAGGGGAGGCTCAGGGTGGGCAGCAGCAGGAATTTCTCCATGGAAAGGGTGCTCAGGCCTTGGCAGGGGCTGCCCAGGGAGCTTTGGAGTGCCCATCCCTGGAGGTGTCCAAGGGCAGGTTGGACAGGGCTTGGAGCAGCCTGGGAGAGTGGAAGGTGCCCCTGCCCATGGCAGGGGTGGCACTGGATGGTGTTTGAAAGGTCCCTTCCAACCCAAACCATTCCATGATTCTGTGAAGAAGCCCCAGAATGACAGACCAGCACCCACTCTTCACACCCAGCAGCTCCGAAGCCCAGAGCAGCTCCTTGTTTGTGGCCAGGCATTCAAAGGATGCAGAGAACCCAGCCCAGCTGAGCCAGGGGCAAACCTGAGGCCTGGACTTTGGTACCAGCCCCGTGAGCTGATCCCAAGTGTCCCAGGAGAAGTAACCATGGATCGAGATTCTGTTCTGTGCACCTTCTCCATAGACACATTTTCTCTTTTGTGTGCTACAGGGAATGGGAACAGTTTCCTCCTAGCACTCTCCATGTGAGAAACTCTTTCCCCACTACTCTCAGCCAGCTGAGAGTTTGAACGGGAGAAGAGAGCTGCTGTTTTCACCTGTTCGTTGTGCTGATTCCAAGAATTCAATTTTGAGGGGATTGTGCTCCCCGAATAGGAGGCGGCAAACAATTTGCTTGCTGCAGGTTCAGCTGAATATTTTGGGAAAGACTAAGAAACTGGATTGTGGTGCCAGCCCCAAAACGAGCAGGGTGATGTACAAGAGGACACCGAGCCTGCTGGCAGGAATTCCAGATTCCTAAAGGTAAATCAGCAATGACAGATGGGGAGAAGCAGGGAAAAAAAACCCCACTACCAAAGTCAGCAGGTAGTCAGAGACACATTTGCCTCTGTTTTGTTATCCATATGTGAAATATAACCCCCAGCACCGTGGAATGCAGCACATGGCACATCCATCTGCTCCACCCACAGCTCACACTCCGAAAATAGCCATCCCCAAAACCCGGAGCCACGTCCAGAGCAGGCCTCCCACTCCCAGCACAACTCCCAGCAGCTCTGTCAGCCACAACAAACTCCACAGGCCCCCCGACTGCCCACAAAAGCTGCTCCCCATCCCCTCCTGGGCAATCCCACAAGTGTTGCCAGCTTGTATCCCCCTGGCAGTGTCCCAGGCCAGGCTGGACAGGGCTTGGAGCAGCCTGGGACAGTGGAAGGTGTCCCTGCCCATGGGATGAGATGGGATGGGATGAGTTTTAAGATCCCTTCCAACCCGAACCATTCTGGGATTCTCTGATTTCCCCTGCTTTTGTCTCCTCTCCTCCAGGGATGTCCAGACACAAGGGGAAGGTGCTTTCCACTGACCCAGCCCCATCCCAGGCTGCCCTGCCTTGTTCTGAGCCTTGCCATAGCTAAAAAGGCCTGGAAAGCAAGGAAACCTTCATTGACATTACACTCGTTGAGTATTTAAGAGAAGAATAATTTTAGTATTGATGTTTACACACATTTTTCCTCACAATAACCCCACAGTATTATCAAAGATGGGGGGGGGAGATAGTAATTAAAATTAATAATCAGTGAAACCTGTAGTAGGTGTAACATTGAAAAAATCCTCCTGTTCCCTGTGGGCTGGAGAGACCTGGAGCCCATTGCTGCCTGAGAAGCAGAGGCAGCAGGATCCTCCTGATCCAAAGGGATCGGCCAGTGGAGGTGGTGCTGCTACACCCTGGCTGAAAGCAATAAAAATTGCAGTAACTTTTGCTGACTGCTGCCATATTTGAGCTTATATTAGGGAGATTGTTCTATGATTCCCTTAATGGAAGTTTATTGGAAGTGATGGCCTTGAGATGCAGGGAAGCACAACTCCTCCAATGCAATCAGTCAAATGTTGAAATTAATCCAGTGATCAGAAAGAAACCTTGAATTATGATGGGCAAAACAATCTTTAGAAATTCTGCTTTTATAGACAGCAGGAAAGGCAGCCTGGAGTGATTTCATGCCATCAAGGAGCTTCTAAAAGTGGCTTTAGAGAACTGAGGGCAGTGGTTGCTTTGGTTCTGAAACACAAATTGGGTCTGTTCTGGTACCAAGCAGCTTTTTGTTCCCCGGTTAGTACCAGCAAATAGCCTAGAATGAGAAATTTTAAATAATGTGGGGCAAATCCAGCCCCTGTGCTATCTGTTGCATTTTAATCTGGGAAAAAACCATGTGTGACTGAGCCCATAATTTAGTATTTATGGCAAATACTCCACTGCATCCCCTTGCTTATCAAACTCTGCCCAAAGCAAAGCTTTGCTGTCGACAGCAAAGTTCAGTCACCTCATTTCTCACAGCTGCTCTGGCCATATTTCAAACATCAGCAACATTTTCAGTGACATCCATAAAAAGGGATGAAATGGGAGCTCTTATGAACTAATTATCTGACATCTGCTGTTAATATTAACTAATTCTTCAAGGGTTGCACAGAGAAAGTCATCATCTCCTTATAACCATGTTTAAGTGATGGGATCTCAGCTCATTCCACTCTGCAATTAAATCAACGTGAAAAATATCAACAGAATTATTTCCACAAGTATTTCAGAACAACTGAAGCACTGTATTTCCCCTGCAGGGTGATCACCCTCCTTCTGTACCAGACACGACAAACAGTACTTTGTGATTTCTTGTTACTTTATCTGCTCTGCTAAACAGGTCTAGAGAGTTTTTAAACATGGATTTAACGCTGAAAGGTTTTCCAATAAAAAAATACCCAGTCTTAAAGCTGCCCATGATGCTAGAAACTCCAGGTGTTCACGTGGAGAAGAGAAGGATCAAAGGGAGATCTCAGAGCCTCTTCCAGGGCCTCGAGGGGCTCCAGGAGAGCTGGAGAGGGACTGGGGACAAGGGATGGAGGGACAGGACACAGGGAATGGCTTCCACTGCCAGAGGGCAGGGCTGGATGGGATATTGGGAAGGAATTGTTCCCTGGGAGGGTGGGCAGGCCCTGGCACAGGGTGCCCAGAGCAGCTGTGGCCACCCCACCTCTTCCTCCAGCATCTCCTTTAAGTCTTTAGAAAAGGGGATACGAAACAGAGCCTGGGAAACTTGTGAATCCCGGAATCCCAGATGGGTTTGGGTGGGAAGGGACCTCAGAGCCCACCCAGTGCCACCCCTGCCATGGCAGGGACACCTCCCACTGTCCCAGGCTGCTCCCAGCCCCAATGTCCAGCCTGGCCTTGGGCACTGCCAGGGATCCAGGGGCAGCCACAGCTGCTCTGGACAAACTTATTCCAACACGCCTGAGGATGTTTCAGGCACACAACGATCCCAGGTGGTGAATGAATTTTTCTTTCTGTTTTCCCCATCTCTCTTGCACTGGTCTGTCCCTCAGTTAAAATTTCAGTCGGCACCACCCATCCCTGTGCCTGTATCTCCAGAGCCATGGAGATGCCATCCTGAAGGTGCTCCTGAACAAGAACAGGGGATAAAAACTCCTGCTACACCTTGTCCATTGTCCTCAACATCATTTTCTCATTATCATCCCCTTGGAGGAATAATCCAATCCCATTTTGTCACATTACTTGCAAAACCTGTAAAGGTCACAGAAAAATACAGGCAGTGGAAGGGTGAGTTTAAATTACTTTCTCCCAGGATATATCCATTTATATATCCATTTATCTCCCACCAGGCACACTGGACTGGCTGGGCCATCCCGGGTTTCTGATCTCCAAGTAATATCAGAGAGATTTTAATCAAACAGCGGAGTGTCTAAAGCCAACTTCCTTCCAACGTGTGTTGTAAGGAGAGCTGAACAAGGCTTTATCCTGGCTCCTGTAATTGTTAGAGGAGAACATCTGAAGGCAACATCCTTCTGCAAGGCAGTTTTAATTGGCAACTCGCTGCTGCCTTATTTTCCCTCACAAATTATCCACAACACCGAGCTCCTCGCAAAGTTCTGCCATTCCTGGGGCTGCAGCGAGCGGTGCACAGGACTCCATTAAAACAAAAACAGCAGTGGAAAATCCAAACTCATCCAGGCTTGGCAAGGAACGGCCGAGCTCCCGCCTTAATCCCGCTGCGCTGCGCCGGGTTTTGTACAATTAGTGCAGCTGGCAAGCACAGCAGCTTGAGGAACTCTTGTGCTGCCTTTTGAGGGCCAGCAAAAGGATTTACATAATTTAGAGTTTAATAACTTCTGCCTCTGCTTGCCTTTTTTTTTTGCTAATAGTTCTCCTGAAAACACAGGCTGGTGTGGAGTGTAACTGCCCTGAAACCATCAGCCTCGCACTGAGATGTTTCTAGGGATGGTTTTATTTGAATTTTGCCCCACAAGAGAATCCATTTCAGATGCTAGGACCACTTCTAAAATAAGCAGAATGTTCTTAGAGAATGGAGAATCTGCTCTCTCCACAAAATCTGCCCCAAATCACCTGCAAAAATCTGTTCCACACATTATTCTTTAAGAGGAATGAGCACTTCTGGACAATATTAACAGCAGATTAATTTCACTTCCTCCCACATCTTTTCTGTTCTCAAAATGAAGAATCACAGTGTTGTAAACACAACCTCAATTCAGCTGGGGGGATTTTTGTCTTTTTTGTCTTTTTTTGCTGACCTCTCATAGCTCTTTTTTCCACCCATGGCTCCGAAAACAGAGGATCAGAGATATCATTTTAGGTGTAGCCATAACAAGTGGTGTTTTCCTCATTCTGAACTTAATTATTTGTTGGAATCAAGGAGGAAAGGCTGTGGTTCTGCTTTGACTTGCAAGCAGCATCAAGGTCTGCATGCAAGCACTTGAGAACTCTGGATAATCAACACAGAGAGGGAGAAATTAGCAGCTGATTTGGATTTCACTGAGTGTGCAGTGGAAGGTGATCTGTGAGCACCAAGGAGTCAGAAAAGCCTTGACAATTGCATACTTGGAACAGACTGACCAGTGACCAGTTTCTGCCAGAAGAAGAAAAAAAGCAAACCAAAAAACCCCCCAAATCCCCCACTATTATTCTTTCTGAAGTATCTGGAACACTGCAGAATAATCAAACCAAAATCAGATGTCAAAAATTGTACATTTATCTTAAAAGAAGGCCACATGTCAGGAGATGTGTCCCTGCCTTTCCCGGTGCTCCTCAACACCCAAGGGTTTGGGTTCTTCCCAGGCCCTGCTCGAACTCAAACCCCACCCTGCTTTTATTTAAGACTACAATAATAGGGAAAAAATAGGATAATAGTGCTCCTGGGGCAGGCTTTGCAAAGCCCTGGATTGCCTTATTAAAGAGGTCGTTATGAGGCAGGAGGCAGATCAGAATCATTAAATTTTAACGTCTCCTAAATTCTATTGCAAAGACAAAGCCCTTCCTCCAGTGATTTATATTTGAAGTTTGCTCCTGCAGAGTGAGCACAAGCTGAAGAGCCCATGTAGACTAACAGTGAGTAATGACACTAAAATCTTGATTATTTACAAACCAAAGCCAGGGTACACATAAAACCCAGTCCTAGCAGGAGGTGTCAACTCATCTGACACCTTATTATGGCCCAGCTGCAGCGCTGAGCTCCATGTCCCCATAAATCCATCCTTCACTCAGCCTCTGCCACAACTTCATCCCTCAGAAAGCAGCACTTAATGTCCTCATAATCAAGTACAGGCAGGCACATCAAAACACACTCCTGACGCTCTGGAGGTGATGGAAAGCTCTCTCCTGAACATTGGGAAGCCCTGAGTTAAAGTGTTTGTTCCAAATGGGAGCTGGATGATGCTCCCTGACACTTCACCACCAGTGTTGACTGAGGGTCTGTCCTCACTACAGTCACCAATTTCATTTCTGCTGGAATAAACCTCGGAATGATCAAATTATCCCCAGGCTTAACGGAGCTCATGACCACCCTGGGAGGTTGGAAGGGACAAATCTTTTAAATCTCGTGGGGTTTGAAGAGCCAGATTTGAAAAGCAAGAGCCGGGAGAAGGGGAGGAGGAGGGGACAGACGTGAGGGGGCCGCGGGGTTATTCCCGCCAGAAAAAAGGGGCGGGGAAAAGAGCGAAAGTTTCCAATCTTAGCGGCCGCTAAAAAGCCTCCCCTCACACCACAAACTGGGCAACAGCCGAAGGGATCGTGGAACACAATCAGAGAACTGAAACTCAGACTCATTTAGGCTGGGAAAGACGATTATTTATCAAGCTGAAAGTGGCTGTTGGGTAATTACCATGACCCAAAGGTTGCCTGGCCTGTGGGAGTGGTAAAATGGCGGCAGCAGTTATCCCCAGGCGTAATGGAGTGTTTGCCATCATTCACCTTTCTGGGGATTTGCCGCACTTATTGCTCATTTCCCAAAGGAACAAGCAGGTGTTTGAAGCTGTGCAGGACCAGCTAAGTGAATACCATGCCCCGAGGTGATGTGGACACCTCCACGCCCTCAGCTCAGCGAGGGCGGGCTGCAGCAGCTCCTCAAGCTCATTACAACCACAACTGCTACTGATCTCTGCACTGACAAGACAGGAAACGCCAAATGTCTTGCTGGCCCTGGGCAGGAGATCAAAGCCCAGCAGAGCTCTAATTGCACAATGCTGCTGGGCAGGGACCAGAGTAACAAGAACACACACTCGCCTTCCTCGAGGCAAGGCCTCTCTGAGGGTGGCTGGAGCAGTGATCCTACTGCTGCCCCCAGTTTAACCAGGACAAAGGGATTTGGGACCGCTGAGTGCCATGTCCCAGTCTGGAGGTTTGCTCAGGAGGGGAGCCTGAGGGTGAGGAAAAGGCAATTTTTAGTGAGAGGAAAACTGACAGCAAAACCTGCTGTGGGCAATTCCCTGTGGGAGTCCCTTGCATAACCAGGTGAGGATGGCCACAGGAACAGAGTGGTTATGTGGGATTCCACTCGTGGGAGTGGAGGATCAGGTGCCTTTTGGTTCTGCATTCCTAAGGGGAACTAAACAACAGCCATCCTCTCACTGCCTTTTCTAGGATTTGACCTTTTTCTCTGCTCTTTCCAACCTTCCCCTGCCGTATCTATCACATAAAGCTGCTGCTTATCTGAATTTATCACCATCACCTGAGGTACCCAGCACCTGCGAAAAGGCAGGGTTTGCACAAGTGAGAACAGAGACCATCGGTCACATCCTTCAGCACTACGGAGAACAGCACGTCCTGCAGAAAATAATCCACTTATCTGTTCCTGCTTTCTCATTCCTGCCCGTTTGTTCTTTTCCTTTCTCTCTTTTTGAAGCACAGTTAGGTATTTGGAAAAGGCATTCTTCTGAGCAGGGACTCACACAGCTCATTATTCTGAAATACCACTAGTTTGTATTATTCAAGTTTGTACCACTTGTTGTGGTTATTCTGTGCCATCTATACCCTTCTGTCTCCTCCCTCACAGCACCTTAGAACCACACAACTATTTATTATCTGCCTCTGCTTCAGACACCACCATAAACTCTTATCCTCAAGATCAAGGAGGACTGTGATATCCTACACCCCAGATCTCAACCCTGCATCTGAATTTAAACAAAAACCTATTCAAGTTGTACATAGCAATGTGATTTATTTCCTCTGCCTAATTGTGCTAGCCAAGCCTTTGCCCAGAACATTCATAAAAGAAAACAAATTACGGGAGAAGTGCTGAGAGGTTTAGAGCAGGGGTTCAAGTGCCATCCACTTTCTTTTTCCTGATTTATTTTAGTCAGCTTAGTGGGAAAACAATTACTTGTCCTGAACAAAAACCAAGCTTGGCTTACTGAGTTTCACTTGAAGACTTACACAGGCCAGAAAGGTTCTTCTAAGCAATAAAAAAATAATTATCAGGAGATTCAGCAGGAATTGTAAGGAAAACTGTGGTTTAAGCTTCAGGCTCCTCTGCGTGGGGTAGGATCAGCCTGAGTGACTGAATGAAGCATTTCCTCTGCATCTTCTTCACACACACACAGTGGCTAAATTCCATACCAAAATCCACACCCAGAACAGTTGGATTCACTGAAAGTGAAACATCTGAAAGAGGCTGCAACTTCCAAGTGAGGAAAAGAGAAAACATCTAAAATGCTCTTACTTTTGACAGTAGCTGTCCGGGTGCAGTTGTAGAGGATGGCCAACTCCCCAAAAACTTTGCCAGGTCCCATGGTGCAGAGCTTCACTCCCTCTTTTGTCACTTCAACCTTCCCATCTGTGAGAAAAAATAAGAGAAAAAAGACCGTTTTAAAAGGGCAATTAAATAATTTCAGACATTTTAAAAGGAAGAATGATGTTTTTCAGAATTGAGTTTTAAAATGGATTTGATTACGAGCTAAGTTGGACAGGGCTTGGAGCAGCCTGGGATAGTGGAATGTGTCCCTGCCCATGGCAAGGGGTGAAATGGGATAAGCTCCAAGGTCCCTTCCAACCCCAACCATCCTGGGATTCTCTACTGTGAACAAAAACCACCAGAGCCCTACAACTTCAAAAGGAATTAAATGTTTTATGAAGGAGAGCACATAAACTCAGAAAAAGGCCAAAACCAACTGTTGCCTACAGAAACTTTCAGCACTTGAGGGTTTTTTAGTGGAACATCTGTACAGTCAGGACATACTTACAATACACTAAACCCAGTGTGAACTTTCTTTCATGTATTACACTTTCAGGTGAAATTTTCCCCAATTTTTTGTGTTCAAAAAGGAAAAGATTTAGGTCTTTAACACCACACATGGAAACGGCTGCGTAATTTTGCTCATTTTCCCTGAGAAACTAATCCCTGAGAACACTCATCTATGAATAACAGAACTGTTATCGGAAAGAAAATTACTCTGACCCGTGGCTATTATTTAATTCCCATCTCTCCACCCCTTGCCTTTATGAATATCTCATTTTACGAGGGAAAATCTGCTTTACCGGCTTACCTATACCATGCCGGGAAGGGATGTGTGAGGAGGGGTTAAAATCCAAGGCTGGATGGAAAGAAGGGAGCTCATGACCACCCTGGGAGGTTGGAAGGGACAAATCTTTTAAATCTCGTGGGGTTTGAAGAGCCACATTTGAAAAGGAAGAGCCGGGAGAAGGGGAGGAGGAGGGGACAGACGTGAGGGGGCCGCGGGGTTATTCCCGCCAGAAAAAAGGGCAGGAAAAAAGAGCAAAGGTTTCCCGTCTTAGCGGCCGCTAAAAAGCCTCCCCTCACACCACAAACTGGGCAACAGCCGAAGGGATCGTGGAGCACAATCAGAGAACTGAAACTCAGACTCATTTAGGTGGGAAAGACGATTATTTATCAAGCTGAAAGTGGCTGTTGGGTAATTACCATGACCCAAAGGTTGCCTGGCCTGTGGGAGTGTAAAATGGCAGCAGCGTTTTCCGTAATGCAGAAGCAGAGTTGGGGGGGACTCAAATATTTGTCTTCATTACAAGTTAATTTTAATGATTATTTTACTAAATGTTTGATTCATTTCTTCCTGTTAAGTATCAATCTAATAAGAAGCACAAAAATAGATGTTTATCTCAAGAATGAGCGGTATCAACCTTTAGTGGGGCCTCACACACTTCAGAGATTCCTAAATTATTTTGAAGGATGTAATTTTTTATTTAGAAGAACTGAGTTTCAGCAGCTTTTTCTGCAGAAAGCTCTGCCAGGAAAAGCTCCACAACAAAAACCTGCAAAGGGACTGACTTTACCTCACTTTTGGCTCACGGGTTCAAAAGAAAGGCGGACAATTTTGAGCAGTAATGCACAGATGGGATCGCATTATTCCCAAGTGTCAGGGGACACATGAAACATATTGGGGGTGAAATTAAAATACTTGTTTTGAAAGTATCGAGAAGATTTACCAGCACGATATTGCAGGTATTGGCAAGAATGGATAAAACCATGTTCTAAAAAAACAAAACCAAATTAATTTCTCTTGCAGAAGAGGGGATCAGCTTGCAAAAATACAAAGTTATTTAGATATCATATGAATACATATGAATACATATAACACAAGTACAGATATCCCACCCACCGTCTCCAGGGGAAAGGTTTCCCTTGCAGAACATGAGCAGTGCCCGGGCACGGCTGTACTGGGGTTTAACGGGGCCCTGGGCTGTCCCTGTGGGGTTCCTGCAAGGATGAGCTGCTCCAGCTCTGCAGCCTCTGGACTCAGCTGGATCCAGTTCCTAGGAGATCTTCAGGAAGAGACTGACTGGCTCAAGGGAGGGTCAGAGCCATGCGATGCCCTTTGCCCGGTCCCCACTATCCCAGGTACCCTGCTGAGGGTGTGCAGGGCTCCGAGCCCACCCCTGCTGCTCCCCCATCCCTTTTCCAAAGCGCTTTTCCAGAGCTGAGCACCTCCCCAGTCCTCCTCAGACACTGCATTTTTCCACCAAGCCCCAAACCAGCCCACCAGAGACTTCATTAGCCAAACTCTGCCTCTGCAGGAGAAAACAGATCCATTTTTTCCACACAAGAGAAGGATTGAACAGGACAGGAGCCTGGGGGAGGCTGGAATTGAAAGGTGGAGGTATTCCATCTTTGACACTGGAGCAGCAGCAGAGGCACCGAGAGGCTGCCCCTCTTCCACTGTGGTTTAGTAATTAATGTGCTCTTTAATTATCAGTTATTGTCCTGGAGAAAGCCTCCCATTCTCCTGCCGTGAAACTAAGCAATCTGGAACGTTGTAACACCTCACCGTAAGATGCCCAGACTGTGAGCAAAACTCACCTCTCGTGGAATTAAAAGGTCAAAGGACTGCTGTAGGATTTTCCCCATTTTCTTTTCTACCTGGCAGCCTATACAGTGCAGTTTTCCATGGAGCAAACAAATTGTTCTGCTGTATCAACCCGATAAAGAAACCAAATTGAATGCAACACAATATTGATCAATTAATGGAGATACATCTGCAACTTGCCCTTGGCATCTCCATCAGACAAACATTAAATAATGCAAGAGATGCTTCTCTCTGGGCAGGAGAATCAGAAAAATGCTGCATTTCAGTCTAAACTTCGAGCATTATTGAATTCGACATTATATTTAATTTACAGGTTATGCTGATTTTGGGGAGCTTTAGCTGGCATACAAACAATGCACTTTTCTGTCAGCTGGAAGAAACTATTCCATAATGATGGGCAACGCATATGATTTTTTAAATAGAGCATAAAATAAAATCTCTGTGTCTTCAATTGTCCAGTTCCAAGGGTTCCAGCCGTTCCCTTTCCACGATGAACATGAGAAGGTGACCAGAGTCAAGGATCAATACAAGAGATCGATGCCTCCACAAGCCACCAGCCTGCTCTCAACAGAAATACCTCCAAAAATCCCTTTAACCACACAGAACTCAAAATATTTTGGGTTCTGCAGACACTCACAAGACTCAGTTCTTTGGTTCTTTATCCTTGGACACTTCCAGGGATGGGGCAGCCACAGCCACTCTGGGCAGCCTGTGCCAGAGCCTCACCTCACCCTGTTGCTTTGCAAGATTTCAGGGAGATGCACTAAAACTGTATATAATTAAGCTTTTCCTATGAAAACCTACTCCTAGGAGTTGGACTTCAACGGTCCTTGGGGATAGTCCATGAAATCCAGGAGGGAACAGCTTCCCTCGCTGCCTGGTCCCCAGCACACATCCCCAAGCCTTGGGCCTCTCAGCCAGAGCCTTGCTTTCCCAAATTAAACTCGGCGTGCTAATTACACTGTAGTTGCAAATTTAATTGTGGAGCAATTAAAGTTTTAATTGCTAAGTGGCTGCTTGACTTCAGGGCCGGTCCGATGAAGATGTGCTAACACTGGTGTTTGTTTGGAAACACAAACTGATAATGGCCCGCATTATTCATGGAATTATTCACGGGGTCCTGCCCCAGCCGCCGGGAATCTTCTCCGCGGTGGCTCTGGAGAGTTACACTTCAGGATGAGGAGTAGTCACAATACTAAAACCAAAGCCAGGATTTCGGGGAAGGTTTCTCACAGCCCTGCGTAAAACAGGCGGACACTGAATTGCTCCCGGTGCATTTCCACCCTGATTTCAGGAATCATGGAAATAGTGCCTGGAAATTCATCTATACACGGAAAATCGTGGGGGAAAAAAAAAAGGAAATCACTTAGAAAAAAAAAAGGAAATAATGGGAAAAAAAATCATCTGTACATGGAAAATCATGGGGAAAAAAGGAAATCATGGAGCAAAAAAAAAAAAGGAAATAACGGAAAATCAAGGAAAACCTTAAAACTCATCTCCTTCCACCCCCTGCCATGGGCAGAGACACCTTCTACTATCCCAGGTTGGTCCAAAATCTGGCCTTGGACACTTCCAGGGGTGGGGAACCTGCACCAGGGCCTGTGCTCTGGTGAATTCCTGAATAACCTCCCCAGGATGCCGAGGTAAATACGGATCATTTTAACCACAGAAGAGTAAAAATGATGATTGAAGCACGTCTGAACAAAGCAGGATCGGTTTTGTCCCCTACAACGCCACCAGCAAAGCACAAAGGCTTTGTTGTGATGGGGACATTGGGAGTTTTGTCACTCTGAGTCCACCCAATTAAACTTTAAATAACATCTCTGGCTGAACTGCATCCACATCCCTCAAATGAATGGAAGGGTAAAGTAAATTGCACTCATGTGACTCCCTCAATCAGGGGGATCATTTTTTTCTCCCAATAATTAAATGGTCATTTTCCCTTTCCGGGCACAGAAGAAAACAGATTAAGCTGACCTGAGGAACTTGTCAGCCTGGGTGTAATTTATGTAATAGACTAAATTTTTGCAATGCATCATCAGCTCTCCCTTTTTCCTCCCAGCACGGGGGAAAGGGGCCTTGTTGCTTCAAGCCAAAATCTTCCACAGCTGCCAAATCCAAACAAATCTGAATTTCAAAGATACAGGAATATCCAAGAGGGTATCTGAGAACCCCAAGTGGGTTTCTCTACAATAACAGAGTTTCTTCTGTTGCCCAGTAGAGCCTTGAGCACCGGGAATGAGCCAGGGACATTCCTGCCTTGTATTTCTCCGTGCCCAGGAGACACCTGGAAGGCCTAATTCCTTATTTTCAGCTGTCTATCCCAGCAGTGCCTTTGGAACAAGGATAAGAGCAATGGATTTGAGTGACATTCACATTACTGGGCCCTCTTCAAGTCCTGGACCCCTAGGGAGAAAAAAAAAGGCTGGTTCTGCCATGAAGGCACTAATTATTCATCACATTTCCATGCCAGGTTGAAAAACACCAACACTTCTGGTGAAAAACGAGGAATATAAAAAAGCAGAGTTCAGCACGAGCTCATGTATTCCTAGGACATAAATCCCATCACACAACTCCAAAAATGCCAAGAGGGGTGGGAGGAGGATTCCCTCAATTCGGTGCAGGATTCATGAATGACTATTCAATATTTGATTTCATCTGTGCCTGTTTCACACTTGGACTGCAGCTTGATTTGTTGGATGCCATTCAAGCTCTGCTCTGAAAACTGAGGAATGATTGTTTGCAGAAAGTTTTCTTCAGGAAATATCAGTCTGGATCTGCGGGTTTTCCTGAACGATTCTGAATACATTTCAAAAATGGCACCTGGGATGCAGCACAGGTTCGCCTGCAACACAGTGCCAAGCCCCTGAGCGTGTGGGAACTGTGAGCCCTTTACAGGTTCATCCCTTACCCAAATTCGGGAACGTTCTGACAGAATAGCTGCAATATCAGTGAGGAAAAAAATAAATAATGCATATTTTGCCAAATTTCAAGTTGTTCTCCCACTGCAAATTATTGCAAGAATAGGGAGTTGAATAGGGAATAGGGAGAAAATACCATTTTTCCTCAGATGTCTCCCTGGGAAAAGCCAAATAAATTCTGACAGCATTTTCCAGACTGGTTTTGTTTTAAGCTGGCACCTGCAGCAGGAGTTTACAGCTCCACCTTTTAGAGCTGAGCAAATGAAGAGGAACTGAACCCAGGGCACCTGGTCAGCCTGGAGACTGATGACCCTGCAGAGCCCCGTCCGTATCCCACTCCCAAAAACCCTCCCGTGAGCTTTTTCCTTCTTGGAGGAAACCCAAGAGGAAGGTAAACGAAGCAAGACCTGAATTCTGACTCCCAAACCTCCATCCGTATCTGGTGACACCACAAGTCCCTTCTCACGCTTCACCAAACCCTTTCTGAGCTGAACAAGCCGATTTTACCTCCTCTAAAACCCTCTGGGGGAGGCAGCCCCAATGTGGTGGAACTGGGGCAGTCACTGGGACAGCCTCCCCAAAAACTGGACCCTGGAAATCCTCTTGCTGGGGGGGCGGATTTCCAGTGCCAGAGTTTATTTTGGAGAGTCCGACACCAGCACAAACCCGTGCTCAGGTGACCAAAAAGCAGAAAGTATTCACCAAGCTGGCCCCACCTCCCTGGGAGGGACCTGCTACCGAAAAATGACCTCTTAAAACTGCTTTTTAATACTGGCTTTAAACAAATGGTTTTGAAACTGGGCTTGAAGCCATGAATCAACACTTACAATGTCTGCAGCCTGAAGCGGTGACTTCAGTCACACCTCCTGGATTTAAATCAAGGCACACTCCAGAGGAGGGATTACCGGAGATAAGAGCAGAGCTCCATCCCAGTTTCTACCCTGGCTGCAGGAGCGTTTGGAAGAGCAGGGGATGGAAAGAAAGGAGGCGAGTGCCAAAATGTGTAACAGCAGCCCGGGGGCAGAGCGGAGCTGGGAGAATTGAGAGCAGCTGAAAAAAGCTGAAAAAAGGATGAAGAAACTTCCCCTGGGCTTTGAAGGCAGGGACTAAAACCCAGATGAGAGGAAGGCAGAGAGCTCTGAGAGCCGGAGTGTGGCAGCCTGTGGAGATCCCAGAGTCACCGAGGTTGGGAAAACCCTCCAGGATCATCCAATCCAAGCTGTGCCCGATGCCCACCTGGTCACCAAACTGCCAGCACTCCCCTTGGAAGGAGAAGTGGAGAGTCCCTGATGAATTATCCCAGAGGAAGTGCTCTGCCTGCGCAGGGATGGGCATTCCCAACGATGTCCTCTGTGACCTACACGAGAAAACACTGCAGCCAAAGCAAAATAAATGGGTTTTTCTCCAGGTGCCTCCTCTCTGGGACAACAGAAAACTAGTTTGGGATTTTTTTTTTTTCCTATTAATATTATTATTATTATTAGGATTTGGGTACAGGTGGACCCCTCCCAAGGGGAGATGCACATCCTCAAAAACCATATAAAACCTTGAAAAATATACGCCCAGACATATATTTCTCCTGGTTTTCCAAGATCTTTACAACTGTAATAAATATCCCTGCTCAGGGCATGGAGAGGTGACCTCCAGAACTCCAGCACAGCCCTGATTCTCCTGTGACTCACGGGTATTTTGTCTGATGTTTTAGCTCTGCTTCAGCCTAAAGGCACACGCAGGATTGTGTCACCCCAGAATGAGCACTGCTCCCACACTCTCCCCCTCAGCTGGACAGCTCCCAAAAAACGAACAGCTCCGCCTGATTCATCAGGAGGCTGAAAAAAGGAGGGAGAGAGAAGTCTGGGATCCTTGGGGAAAGCAGCAGAAGGCGTGGTTTGCTCAGTTTTGCTCACTTTGGTTTTGGAGGAATTCAAGGAGTTCAGGTGAAACTCAAGAAAATCTGCGGAGAGCGGGAGATGCTGGCGGTTTGTCCTCACACACCTCCCTTATCCCAGTCCTTCTGAAGGCCAGATGTGAGCAAAGGCTGATCAAAGAGAAGGGACAAGTTCCATATTTACCCTGGATAAAGTATCAAAAAGCCCAAACACCCTCCAGGGCACGCCTGTCTAATTTGCCTTGCTCTTACCTCAAAATAAATAACAGGTTTCAATCTCCAAGGCAAACAAACCCAAATGCAAACTGCTTTTCCCCCGAGCGTTCTGTGGAAGGACACAGCCTGCCCTGCCAAGCTGCAGTGTTTGTCCCAAATTTTGGCTCAGCACCTCTCAACCTGGAATTACGGCTGCAATTCCAGGAGTGCAAACTGACCCTTTTTTGGTACTCAAAGCCTTTTGTGAGCAAACCTCTGATTCATTCGTTTTTCACAGCCCTTCTAAGACACTTAGTTAAAATAATCTCCCTTGAAAGACTGAGATGTTCCCAGTGGAATACACTGAGAAAAGACATATTTTGCTCACCTGCCCCAAACAGCTGTTAGATCCTGCCATCCAAATGTATTTCCTAGTTGTTGTTCCTCCTCCCTTGCTTTTCAGAGCTCTCACTTTCATTCCCTGGCTTTTCAAAATAGTCTGGAAGCATTTCAGCACAAGAGAAAACAGCCTTCAGTTGCCCTAGGGAAGGTTTAAATTGGATTTGGGGAAATACTTGTTGACAGGAAGGGTGGTCAGGCATTGGAAGGGGCTGCTGGAGGAGGTGGAATCACCATCCCTGGAAGTGTTGAAAAGTCATGTGGATGTGGCACCTGGGGACATGGATTAGAGGTGCCTTGGCAGTGCTGGGTTAATGGTTGACTCGATCTTGGAGGGCTTTTCCAACCTTAATGATTCTATCTCAAAATGTTACCCAAAAAAAAACCCCAACCAAAACCAAAAGTTGAAGCTGTAAACGAATAAAACGGGAACTGAGGAGTCAGTTTTAATTTATCCTTCAATTAAACCAAAAATCACTTTTGATATGTGATTGATAAGTGATACTGGGACACGCAGTCACTGCAGTCTCATATCAAAGGTAACAGACCAAACCCAGAGGCTGAGATCCCTTAAAACAGCAAAAACTCATTCCCTCCTTTCCCTTCTCCTTTTGCCTTCAGGATAATCACGTGCTTGAAAGGCAGCGATAAAAGAACAGATATACATAAAAACCCTGGGACAGCCACTCGATAGAGAAGCTGCAATTCACAGAAATAAACGACTCATCCCGATTAAAATTTACACACCCATGACATTTGACACTGTGTTCCGCAGGTGCACGCCCACACATCAATCTGCCTGGAACACATCCCTCAGCTCAGTGCCGAACACCGGCAGCTCCGCACGGAAACCCCACAAAAAATTCAGCCCAATTTTAGCTGGATTCATCCAAATGCCCCAATGCCATCATGCTTTTAGAGGCCACTGCACCCTCGGTGATGTCGCACGTGCTCACAGCTCCTGGCTGTGTTAAACAGGATGAGGAGATGGGTAAATCCACCTGAGGGACACCTGGGGATGAGGATTTATTTGGTCCTTCCAGCCCACAGTGTCTGACCAAAGAGCCAATCCCTTCTCTCACTCTGCTCCGAGTGCCAAGCGACTGCAAATCCACATTCACCATTCCAGGTTCCCACAGCTTCCACATCTGCTCTCTCCTCCCTGTTTTCCCCGTTCTCATGGTAAATAAACCCCCGGGAGGAGGCTGAAGGGGCTGGCAGGGAAGGCTGGGCAGGCAGAGCTCTCACTGCAGTGACTCAGATGCAGCAGCAGCAGATCTCCAGTAAATCGATGTTTTCACACGACACCTGCGATGAGCTCCGCTCTGAGTTACACACAACCGGCAGCGCTTCGGTGCTTTCACTCCTTGTCCAGGCACAAGGGCTTTGGAGAGTCTGCTCGATAAAACTGCGCAGGCTCCTGACAGCAGAGTGTTCCTGATAGAACAGGCACTTCAGGATTTCACTCTGCTTTTTCTCCCCCGAAGGCAGAAAGGGAACGATTTCTTCGGAAAACAAATCCTTTCCCATTTGGCAAAAGTAGTTCTCCTCCAAGAGGAGCTCTGGTCGGATTCCCAGCCCCCTTCATAGCACAGTGAGCAACTCTATTTAAGCTTCTACACTGCGAAAGAACAGCGCAGGCAGGGCCCTCGGGAGCTGCTCCCCTTCCCATTTTATCCCGGAGCCTCCCAGGGAGATGGATGCCTGTGATTCCCTCATTTCACCCCAATATTCACTCTGCTTTGCACCTAACTCTGATTTAAGACCTCCAAAGCATTCTGTGGGGAAAGGAAGGACAGTTCAGTGCTGTTTTCTTCTAGGAAGAGACAGGAAAATAACATCAGGGGCTCAACCCGAATTTTATTAAAAA
Source organism: Daphoenositta chrysoptera (assembly GCA_013397915.1). Classification (NCBI taxonomy): domain Eukaryota; kingdom Metazoa; phylum Chordata; class Aves; order Passeriformes; genus Daphoenositta; species Daphoenositta chrysoptera. The sequence goes on from VZRO01000413.1 coordinate 74,530, forward strand.
ATGTCAAGTGCATCATAAAGCATCCAGAATAATCAAGTAGAGAAGCAGGAATATAAGAAAAGTGTCAGCAGAAACTAAGTGGGGATTCCTTGGAGACCCCCACACGCCTGAGGGTTCAGGCTCCACCACAACATGGAAATAATGACACTACGTAATAATGATTTCACTGCTTTAAAAGATTCTGCTCCTTTATTGCCCCAGTTCCCTCTCTGTTCATCCCACAAATGACTCTCCGTGGTTCCTCCCAGAGCTTTTCAAGGGCTGTTTCCTTCCACAGAACTCCAGAAATCCGGAGTTCTCTGGGAAACAGGGAAAGGATGGGAGACAGTGGTTGGATTAAACAGAACTGTCCTGCCCTGCCTGTGCTAAAACACAGAGCTGAGTTTCCCCAAAAACCATGTAAAAATAACCTCACTCCAGAGAGCAGAGAAAGGGAGTGGTGGAAGTGGTTAGGACAACATTAGAGAATCAGCAGTTTTGAAAAAAACACCGGTGCTGTGAGCTGAAAAAAGTTATTTGATTCAAAGGATAAAATCAGGAAGAAAGGGAGAGGAACCATACATGTAAAATAAAGTCTTGATTCTGAGAGAGAGAGAAAAGGGGGATTTATCACCCAGGGGCTGTTTTTTCAGATAATCAAAAGCCATCAGCTGAGAGTCAGGGCGGGAGCTCTGAGGCAAGAAACCAGACCTTAAATAAACCACACTAAATCAGAATCCCGGGATGGTTTGGGTGGGAAGGCACCTTAAAGACCATCTCATTCCTGCCACGGGCAGGGCCGTACCAGGCCAGCTGTGAGCACACAAAAATCCTCCTTCAAATCTTGATTTCACCAGACCTGCTTTTCCCTTCTGCTGCTCTCTGGAAAACCCACCACTGCTGACCCCCCAGCAGGGTGAAAACCATGCCCTGTGCTGTCAGGGGTGGATCAGCTCGGGAGGTGGCCGAGGGTTTCTGAAGCACAAAGGCACTTTGGAAAAGAAACCCTGGAGCAGGGGAAAGCAGCATTTTTGGGAAGAGATATCTCCAGGGATGGAAATCAGCACAGCAGGGGCTCTTTGATTTGTTCAAACACAAGACAAAAGGCTGTGAGGAAGTTTAATACAACCTTGGGGAGCATCCACTTGGAAAATCCAGATAGGAATGATTATTTATTCTTACAAGGCTTGCTGGGTGATCACTGCCTGAGACAGAGAGTGCTTGGAGGTACAAGCTCTCATTCCAAACCCAGGCTGACAAATGGGAAAATGACAAGATTGGAAACACCTTGTGATACAAAGGGACGTGATTTCTCTGTCAAATGTGTTTGAAGTCTCTTCTGAAAACACAACAAATTGAGTTTTAATTACTTTTGCATCCATCAAGTCTGCGCTGAACTTTCAAGTAGCGAAGCGTCATTTCACTCGCTGCCGCTGCAATTTGCACCACTCCAGGTTAATGCAATGTCTACTCCCCAAAAATGTGAAATGCATTCTTTGATGAGCTGCTACTTCATGTTTGCAAATCAGCACGTTGGCTGGGCTCAGAAAATGTGATTTATTACTGTCTGGGACATGAGAGAGCAGCAGGAATCGGCTTCTGATGACGGAGGGAATACAGAGTGACAAGTCCCACTTGCTTCTGAGCTCTGTCACCGGCCTCGACTGTGGAAAAGGGGGGAGAAAATCTGATATTGCTCTCTCTGGGCATGCAGAAAACAAAGCACCCAGATCTGATCATCTGCCTGCAAACAATTTCTCAGCTCACAGGCAGTGGCTCTGTGTGACAAGGTGCCATGAAGAGACTTTTCCTCAGCAGGCCAGGAAGTTTTAGTAACCCTGGAACATCAAAAGTGCAAGGGCCAAAGATTAAAGCCAGACTTATCAAGTACCACTGCCCTGGCCAACAAAATCAGGGCAGGAGTTTGGAGTTTAGATGGGAAAAACGTTTGGCCTGTTTGGAATTGTTTTCACATGGCAAACACCTGATTTCAAGCCCACAGCCCAGCGCTGGAACAGTTCCTGCCTCCTCCATTCCTGCACTGGATGCTTCCTCACACCTACTGAGAAGTTGAATCCCAAAATCACACAGTCCAACACAGTCCTGGGCTGGGAGGGACCTCAAAGCCCCTCCAGTGCCACCCCTGCCCTGGCAGGGACACCGCCCACTGTCCCAGGCTGCTCCCAGCCCCAGTGTCCAGCCTGGCCTTGGGCCCTGCCAGGGATCCAGGGGCAGCCACAGCTGCTCTGGGCACCCTGTGCCAGGGCCTGCCCACCCTCCCAGGGAACAATTCCTTCCCCAAATCCCACCCAGCCCTGCCCTCTGGCAGTGGAAGCCATTCCCTGTGTCCTGTCCCTCCATCCCTTGTCCCCAGTCCCTCTCCAGCTCTCCTGGAGCCCCTTTAGGCCCTGCCAGGGGCTCTGAGCTCTCCCTGGAGCTTTCCTTTCTCCTCTCCCAGTGAGCCCCCCCAGCTCTCCCAGCCTTTCCCCACAGGAGAGCTGCTCCATCCCCCTGCCCAGCAGGGATTTGTCCCCAGCATGGATGCAAACACTCACACGCAAACTTTTTTATTCCTTTCCTTGCTAAACTTTTCACCAATCTCCAGCACCCGTTTCTTAGAAGGCGTGAGAAGAGGAAGGACAGGATGAGCAGGGCTCAGAGAGCGCTTTGGGTGTGAGAAGCAGGAGAGCTGCAAGAACCGATCCCTAATTAATCCATACCAAACACACCAGGGCCACAGGGCCCGGCTGAACGCACACAGTGGTGCAAATCGAAGTTCTGAGGAGATTGAAGGCTGGAATTGCAGAAGGGAGCATCACTGAAGGACAAACATCCACAAAAGAGCTGGAAAAGTTACGGATGAGAGCTCTGAAAAGAAACACAGAACCACCCACAAAGCTCATCTGCTTTGTTTTCTTTTCTCTGTGAGTGCAGAGGGAGATGAGAGGAGGAGGACAAAAAGCCAGAGAGAGTCCCACCACTGAACTTTCACACGGATTTCTCCTCTGAGGGAGGTGATTTACTCCTTTCATTGTATTTTCAGGAACCAGCTCCCACCTCTTTTCCAGGAGGACATATTAACTTCTCTTCCATTGTGCAGTTTACATAAAGCTTTTTCTAACTCCTCCAAGTGGCTGCCTTTCTTCTACAACCTGAAATTGTCCTGACACTTCTGCAGGGTTTTAATATCAGGCACATAATATTCTACTGAACACTAAAGGACAGCGAAACTGTGCCTTGCACAATGCTGCAGAGCTGTAAATTCAGATGATGATCACGGGAGCTTTGTATTTGTCATCAAAGAGGTGCAAAGGCTCTCAAAGAGAAATCCTGAGAGGATACTCCAAACTCAGCCATGGGAGAAAGTTGTCCTCCCCAAAAATCAATTTATCATGCTCTGGATGATCAAGCCCCTTTCCAAGTGATGGTCTCATGATTGAATATCACCTCCCCAACATGATTTACCCCTTGGAAATGGAAAATGAAAAACAGCACTGTTGTAGTTGATGAGTTGTTGATCCACCCTTGATCTTTGGCCTTGGCAAATCTGATTGTAAAAACCCCAACTACAGATGAGAACTTCTGCTGGGTAAAAAGCAGGTTACAACCAAGAGTAACCCACCAGAAAGCCTCCTGCCAGGGAGGAGAGCCCACGGCCTCTCTGGGCACTCTGCTGGGGCCGGGCCCTGCCCAGGGCAGGAGTTCTGCCTCCTGCGCAGGAATCGCTGGGCTCAGGCCCTGCCCGTGGCTCTGGGGCCGCTGCTGGGCCCCGGAGCAGAGCCCGGCCCTGCCCTGAGCCCTCCCTGCAGTCGGGGCCAGCCCGGCCCGAGGGCCCCTCTCAGCCGGGGCTCCTCTCCAGCCTGAGCAGCCCCGGCTCCCTCGGCCTGGCCTGGGCCCCGAGATGCTCCAGGCCCTTCCTCAGCCCCGCAGCCTCCGCTGGCCCCGCTCCAGGAGCTCCCTGGCCCCGCAGTGCTGAGGAGCCAGAGCTGGGCACGGCCCCCAGAGGTGCCCCAGGGCCGGGCAGAGGGGCAGGATCCCTCCCTGCCCTGCTGGGAATGCTCCTCCTGCTGCCCCCCACACCACCACAGGGATGGAGTCGGAATGGGCAGAGGTGCATCACAGCTCTGACATTTCCCACAGGGAAACGAGGACAGCGACTCCGTGCCCGGAGCAGCGTTCGGGTCTGGATGGCTGCTGCTCCCAAGTGCTGGCTGTCAACAAGGACGGGCTCAGTGCCAGGGGAGCTGCAGGGAGCTCGTTGTGCTGCCCGCTGAAAAGGCGAGGTGCGAGCCCAGGCAGCCGCGTCCTGCTGAGCCATTACCGAGCAGACAGAGCTGGCTGACAGAACAAACCCGCTCTCAGCTGCTCCTCCGGCCTCCCTCAGCCCCCTCCTGCCCTCCCCAGTGCCAGGAGCAGCACGGCCAGCCCAGGGAAATGCGTGGCACGAGCACCTCGGGGACTGAGGAAGGATTTGCACCTGTTAAATGAGGTTTTTAACCCACCTGCCTGACTGCCACTTGTCAGAGGATCTGACTGTGCCAGGAGCTACCTGAGGGCCCACCTGAGCCTGGAACGGCTCTCCCAAGGATGCTGGCTGCCCACCTGCTGCTGAGGAAGCGGGACATCGCCAAGGCTGAAGGCTGGTTCACGATTCCTCAGCAGATAATCCCTCCCAGGGACCAGCACTAAGGAAAGGATCACCTGGAGAACGCTCCCACAAGGCACAGATCCCACAAAGCTGTGGTGTCCGACAGCGAGGGCGCGTTCATTGCGCTGCTCACAGCCACTCTGCCAACAGCAGAAAGCACCAGGGTTCTCCTCTCTCATCCCTCACGGAAAGCCTGGCAACAGCAAATGATGGCTGTGACAGCAAATACCAAATGTACCAAAGGTCTGGGATTGAGCAGCAAAGATTTAGGCCCAGCCTATCCAGAAGACAAGCTGCTTTCTTGCAGGAGTGTCCTGTCCCTCCATCCCTTGTCCCCAGTCCCTCTCCAGCTCTCCTGGAGCCCCTTTAGGCCCTGCAAGGGGCTCTGAGCTCTCCCTGGAGCTTTCCCTTCTCCAGGTGAGCACCCCCAGCTCTCCCAGCCCATCTTCATTATTTGCTTCACTCTGGATCACAAAAAAAAAGGATTTTTCTGTCTCCCTCCTCCTCTTCCCTCTCTCCAGAGGCACAATTTGGGAGGCAGCAGTGCTGGGAGAAACTCCAGGGCTCCTTTCCCCCTCGGGACACCTGAGGCTCTGCCGTTTGCTCTGCTTTGCATTTGAAGTGCATTTGGATGTGCCCAAAGCACCGGAGAGGTGGAGCTGGGAAGGAGCAGGGACGGGCAGTGGAGCACGGCAGCCTCGGGAAATTGGGAAATTAAAATCAGACTCTCAGCCCTGGGCATGGTCTAAACACCCCTGGTCTGCTGACAAGTAACTGGGCACAACAACTTCACCTTAAATTCCCCTCTTTACCTGGAAATCCTTTCCCCATCCCACATCCCCACTTCCAGGTTCTCCTTTAAAGGCTTGAAAAGCGTAAGAGGCAAAACCGTGAAGCGTTCATTATACGCTAAGCTAAATTAAATGTCACTATTTACAGTCTCCTTAGTTGGATAATTGTGTTTCTGGGCAATTTGGAAAATAGGAACGTTGTGAAATAAAGGCATAGTGGGCCTAATGTGATGCACCTGTTCCATCCCTATTTCCCAGCAAGGAAGAAAGGCCTCCCCTTGGATTCCAGTGCTCCCGCTGTTCCCACAACTGCAACCCCCTTTGTGCACTGAAATCCATTAAAAGCCACACAGGGATATCCCCAATTCCCTAAAATTCCGCTTTGGGGAAGAACAGGCAAGAGCTGAGGGAGCAAAAGGCCGAGCAAGGAGATGTCTGGGAGGTTTTAGAACAAAAGTAAGTTCGCACTAAAATTTGAAAGCTGGAAGATTTTGTTCCAAGTGCCCGCATTTGCTCTTTTCCAGGGCCTTTTGGTAGGAAAGGAAGTCATGGAAGATTTACTGCTCCGACTGCATGGACTCTTATCTCCCCCACACACACTTACAGGAGCAGCAATTGGGAAATAATTGAAACTCCACTGCAGAACAAGAGCTACGAGCTCCTGATCAGCATCAGGAACGTGAACCCCACCGAGGGGGAAAATGGCAAATATTTCCCCAGCAGCAGACACGGATTGTTTTACCTCTCTCCATCGTGGAGCTGCTCAGCCAAGACGTTTTTAACATCAACGCATTCCGAGGAGCCCAATTGCATCCCAGACCCCCCTGATTTTTCTTTTATTTGCGTTGAACACGTAACTCCAAGGGCACGGATGGCTTTTGGAACCGAGATCACTGTCACACTTCTAATTTATGGCTTAAAATAGCAAACAAGAGCTCACAACTTCCTTACATTTAGGAACCAATTAGGAGCAATTTATTACAGATAATTTCTGAGGGTTGCCACTAAGCTGCTAGGGGAGAGGGGGCAGCACATTAACTCACTATTTACACACTGTTTACTCACAGTTTGTCCCTGCATTTTCCCTCCACGAGCAGCTCTTCAGAGCACCTGAATTTGTTGGAACAACACTGCAGAGTGTAACCTGCCATTGATTTTTACTTTACCCATTTCCTGCTGGAATTGGTGCCTTGGAAAACAAGACCTGCATTTCCTCCCGAGGTTTTTGGTTCATTTCTCAGCCTGGTTTATCCCAGAGATTTATCCCATGGATAGCACATACAACCCCTAAATCTGTCTATAATTTTGGGGACATCCCATCTTCTGGGCACAGGTCCCAAATCAACTCAGTCCATGGAAGCTGAGGAGCCACTGGAACCCAAATTCCACATTCAGGAGGGGCAGATCCTCATGGAAAAGGGGCGATGGATGTGCTCAGGGCCAGGCAGGAGCTGTCCAGCAGTGTCCAGCCCCACTGAGGATATTCTCCATCCTGCTCTGGGAGAGGGTGGAAAGCTGCAGATGGAAGCAGCAAATCCCAGAGGGCTGGGACTGGGTGGGGAGGGAGATTTGGGAAGAGAAACCTCAGAGCTGGATGGGATCTATCCCAGGCCACACCTCTGTGCTGGTGGGAACTGTCCTGCTGGGAAGTCACGAGACTTCCACCCCAACCTATAACCAACCTGGAATGTGGAATTTTGGGTCAAACTGGGACACAGAAATCCCGGATTTCAAGCTTTGGCCAGGGGCAGCACCGGGGTAGGGAAGGTTTCTCCTGCAGGAGAGGCCACCCAGAGCCAAAAGCTGGCGATTTGTGCGTGTTTGACTTGAGGACTTTAACAGCATCCCACTAACAGTTTGTTGTCCCAGTTTAATTGAGCACGAGCACTTAACATTTACTCTTCCCGGGCAATTGAGCAGGGAAAACTCAGCCCCACATCCACACAAACCCGGCAGATCCAAGTACAGGCAGGCAGCCACGGTTTAACGGGAACAGCTACAAACGTGGCACTGACATCCCACCCTCTGGGAAGCACGAAAGAGAGGACACAGGACAGCCCCACAGCAGGTGACACAGAGAGATTTGGGAATGTTGGCAAGGAATCCTTCCCTGGCAGGGTGGGGAGGTTGCCCAGAGGAGCTGTGGCTGCCCCTGGATCCCTGGAAAGGTCCGAGGCCAGGCTGGATGGGGCTTGCAGCAGCCTGGGACAGTGGAAAGTGCAGCAGCTCCCACTCAAGACAAACTTGGGGAGAAACGCAGCCAGAGGAGTGGATTTGAGAGCTTGGGATCCTTTTTGTGGCCTCAGGCATGGCCCTTGCTCTGAACGTGATGGGTCTGATCACACCCAGCTCTCGTTTTACACCCAGCTCTCACTTCAAAGGCTACCAGTGCCAAACTCTTTAACTCCCAGAGCCATGCTCTTTGGGTAATCCACGAATAACCAGCGTAACCAAGTTTTTTGACTCACAGAGCCAATCTGGAGCAGAGAAAAATTACAGCAACTATAAAAGGGCACGTGGCTACGCAGGTAGCTGTTTTTACACACTGCCCTACAGCACCCAGAGGTTAATGCAGCACTTGCCAAGCCCTGGTGGCTGCTGAGGCACGCTCTGATTTGCCGTGGCACTTCCAGAGTCCCTGATCCCCCAGCTAATCCTGCCCCACAGCCCTGCAAAAGCGCTGCAGGACACAAAACCCTGCTGGCAGCAGGGGGGTGAGAATCAAAGCCTCAGTCCTGCCGTTTGAGGGGGCTTCTGGTTAAAAGCTGCTCTTAAGGAAAGGATCCCCACAGGCTTCGCACTTCCCTGGTCAGGGAACACCAGGAAAAAAGGAAATTTAGGCTGCAGATTGATCCCTGCAGTGGTTCTGCTGCCTGGGAGCATTCACACACAGGGGCTGCTGGGCCAGGAAAGCATCGAAATATGAGGGAGATTCGGGCCCTGAGGAGGGGGAAAAGGGCCAGGGACAGAGTCTGGAGCAGTGGGATAAACAGCTATTACAGCATTGGCTTTCACGGGTAGTGAAATGTAAGGAATGTTATGTATTAGAGTATGTTAGGAAATGCTACGTGTAAACATGTTAAGAATAACTTTGCTGTGCAGATATTAACATTATAACATTATAACTGGGGTCAGAGTTACAAGATGCTTATATAGCTTGAGTTATAAGATAGCAGTATAATCTGAATCATAACTTTCTATTCTGATTTAACCTGAATCCTAACTCTCTATACCAATATAACCTGAATCATAACTCTCTGTACCTCTATAATCTGAATCATAACTTTCTATACAATGTAATAGCCAGTATGTGGTTAATTAATCGCTTAACGCTTAAATAAATGGAAACTCGTCAGGTGAATAATCTCAAAAATAGACAAGTATTGGGAAACAGCAGGATGTACTAATGAGAAGTTGGCAAAAGTGAAGCCAATTAGCCACAAAGTAAAGAATTGAAACCGGTTGGGCCCAGAAAGACCAAGGAACACCATAACTGCGCATCCTCCAAAGATGAAGCTGACAAGTTCAGATTGCTGAAGACCTTGAGCCTTCATCGGAGAAGACCCCCGAAGACCCCCACAATCACATTACACATGCTCTAAAAAGGCAGATCAGGGCAGGAACTATGCTAACCCCTCCTAAGGAAATGTCAGTTAGTTCTCAGAAGAACTCTGCACGTGTTGTGGTTTATTAATACCCATAATTAAAGCATAAAAGGGGAAGTTTGTGTAAGTGGGTGTGCCTCTGGCTATGAGCCACGCACCCAGCACTGTCCATTTCCTTTAAGTGACCTTTGTCACTTTGTCCCCTGTTGTCCCTTATTAAATTTATAAAGCCCCAAAAAGAGGAGTGGGCTTCGTTTCCCACAAGTAGGGTTTGGGTTGGGTTGGCTTTGGGTTCAGGTTTGAACCCTGCCCAGTGCCAGCACTAAACCACTGGCACAGAGCCACAGCTGTGTCTGAGCCCTTCTTTCCCTGTGCCTTCCTCTGCTGCCCATACAGAGACAGCTCCTCGTTTTCCCGAGGGAATCACCCGATCATTCAGGCTGGAAAAGGCCTCCAAGAACATCGAATTCTGGACTGAGCACCAGCACATCAGATAAAGCCCAGCAGAAGGTGCCCAGCCCGAGGGACAGGTATCAGGAGCTGCAGGTTACTGAGCTGCACAGATTTTCCTCCGGGGACTTTTTTCCCGGTTTTATGGATGTGTAATTCCCACCACTGAGTCACAAGGATGAGAACTGTGTGTCTGCAACAGGCTTGAGCCTCTGTGACAGCACCAAGCGACAAAGGATGAGAACGGGATCTGCAAAACAGCTGCTCTGCCAAACTCAGACACAGAAAACATTCTGTTCCACGAGGAACATTTTAGATGATTGAACCTGAAAGGCAGGAGTTATCCTGGAAGGAAAACCCATGGAAGAACGAGGGCAATAGGAGACACAAGTTTCACACAGAGCAATCCCCAAATCCCATGAGCTTTGCCCGTCCCAGCTGATGACAAATCACCATTTAAGGAGAAAAGCGGGGAGTTCATTTCTACCGAACACTAATTCTGTGCAATTGCTCTCCCTGACAGAAATAAAAGAAGTACAAACCAAGGCTGTGGGGTGGCTGTGAAATGATGCAATCACTCCACAGCTAAATGGCACATTAACAACCACAATTACCCGTTCATCTTCCCCGGTTTGTGTGTGTGGATTCTCAACAGCGAGAGCTGGAGCTGCACAGTCCCTCAGGAGAGGGAAATGAGCAAATCCCGCACGGGCAGCCCTTCACTGGGGGGTTGGTTTTGCACCGTTGTTGATGAAACACCAATTCCTGAGCCCTCACATTTTGTTATTTTGCTGTTGTCCCCTTGCCAGGACTCCTGCTGGCTTCACCAGCGGGAAGCACAGGAGATGCTGAAGTGAGCAAGTGCTGCCTTGGCAGCGATGAGGAGCCAGGGGCAGCAGCCTCCAACAGTTCCAGGTTTCACTGATGCTGCAACACTCCACAGCCATCTCCAGACCTTTTGGGATGAGCCCCACGATGCTTTTCAGTGCAGCAAAGCAGGTCAGAGAACAAGGAGGGTTAGAAATTCACAGAATCACGGAATGGTTTGGGTGGGAAGAGACCTCAAAGCCCACCCAGTGCCACCCCTGCCATGGCAGGGACACCTCCCACTGTCCCAGGCTGCTCCCAGCCCCAATGTCCAGCCTGGCCTTGGGCACTGCCAGGGATCCAGGGGCAGCTTCTGTGGAAAACCTGCTGATATTAATTTGCAGCAGTTCTGAAAGCTGAGGGAGTATTTTCTCCTGTTCCTCAAGCAGCAGCACGAGTTTTACCGAACGAGCACCTCGCTGGCAGGAAGCACCAACCTTCAGAGCCTTTGGTTCTCCTGGCAAACCCTCCCTGTGTTTGCCAATCAAGTGTGTTTTAGCCAACGCAGCGGCCAAAAGATGATTTTCCCTTTCGTTGCTTTCCCGTTTGGAGAATTTTCCGAAGCCCCGTTGGGAGCCGCTGCCAGCTCGGTAAATATTGTGTGTGCAGAGCATATGCTGGGAGAGACACCCGGGTCTACATCACAGGAGAGCTCCCGTTAACGGCTGCTTTGTTATTCTGCTGCCTGAGCTGCAATTTCACCTCCTGCAAAGCCAACATCTCCTCCTCCATCCCCAGCTGAGAAAGGTTTTGCCACCTTGGAGCACCAAAGACCCCTGCAGAGCGCCCCGGAGTGTTTCCTAGCTGAGCTATTTGATCTCAATTCCTTCCAAAATATGATTAAAAGAGAGAAGTTTGGATTTTAGAAAACCTTATTTCTGCTTTATTTTGTAACCTACACATTAATAATGGCTCACAAATCCCAGTTAAGAGCCCTACATGCCAAGGTTGACTGTCCTCTGTAACTCATGGAAAAAACAGGAATCTTTTTAATTGTGCATTAAATACAGAAGAAACCCAACACAGTGGAAGACCCAAACCTCCCAGAACCTTTCCGTGGCTTCTAAAGCTGAAAAATCCTGGACTCGTGGATTATTTTGGGTTGGAAGGGACTTTAAAGCTCACCCCATCCCACCCGTGCCAGGGGCAGGGACACCTTCCCCCATCCCAGGCTGCTCCCAGCCCTGTCCAGCCTGGCCTGGCAGAGAATTGTTGTTTTTCAGCCTCCAAGCCAGCGCTCTGGGCACAAGCAGGAATTCAAGATCACATCTTTCATCTTCCTGAAGGGTTTTGTCAGCACTGGAACTGCCTCAGGCTGGCTGAGACGTTCCCTGCACCACGCAGGGATCCTCTCACCTCCCTCCGCATCCTCCCGCTTTTCCGAGGTAATAAAACCACTGGGAATTCAGGCAAAGAGGCACCCACAAATCAAGCCCTGCCACTCGTTCCTGTGGCTGGTGACAAAGAGCCCCACGAGGAAAAGAAGAGCAGTGTCTGCAATAAAACCCAGCCAGCTTTTCCTTCTCTCAGGCTGCTTGTCACTCGTCAGGGAATCCGGGAATGCACTGGTGAGCTCAAGGAGTTCGAGCAAAATTGCTGATTTTGGGGCCAAGCACATCCCACCGCAGCACCTGGAGATGCAAACCTGGGAAGTCTGTTATTTCACCCTTAAACAGAACCAAGAGTTTTCCTTGAATCCCAGAATCCCAGAATG
>VZRO01000421.1:0-12810 GCA_013397915.1 Daphoenositta chrysoptera
CTGGGCCTTTCCACCCCTGGGCTGGGGGAAATTTTTGCTTTATGCACCAGCTATCTGTGGTACACAGGGTGGGGGGTAGATGTCCTGCCACAGCACTACTCAGAGATTGATCTTTTCCAAGTGAAAAAAGGGGAAAAAAAAGGAAAACAAGACCAAAAAATCTCCTACACAGGCAACTAGAAAGACAAGCTCACAGTACTCTGAGGCAGAAACCATGAATGGAGGGGAAGCCCATTCAGAACCAAGAAATCCAAGTCAGAAGACCTCTTCTCTCCTCCCAATCTATTTAAATGACAAAACCATGTGCAAGCCAGAGTCTGCAGGAGAGTACACCTGTGTTGCCATAAACTTGTACGTACGTGCAGAGAATTTCCTGCTTGGCTCTTGGAAACCCTGTCATTTGTCAGCTAAAGAGCACACGGGAGGCTTGTTTCCCTTCCTCCCAGTCTTATGTGGGATTTGGTTGAGGTATGTACAAAATTTTCCAGGCTCTTTACACCAGAAGTCTTTGACCAAGTACTGGCTAACTCTCTTAGTATAAAATTATTCCCCTTCCTATAGATATTTTGAATTTGCTGAGGTTTTCCCCTGCCTGTTCCCAGAGCTTCTGGAGATTGCCTGTCATTTGGGAGAGACTGGCATGGACTCATCTGCCAGGAGAGGTATGAAGCGTCTCTAGAACTGCGGGGACTGGAATTTTTAAACAGGATTGTGTTCAAAAATCTGTGGAGGTTTTCAATGGAACATTATTTTTCTTTCCATACTGGATGATTGCAATAGAAATATAAAGTCCCCACACATGCACAAATAAAATCATCAGCTTTGTACCTCCTCCTGAGCCTGCATGAAATGACACCTTTTATGGGAAGCACACAAAAGAAGATTTCAGCATTTATTCTTGATGTGAATTCTGTAGATGAATGAAAAGAGCTGAGAGTTGACACCATTGCTGAGCTGTCAAAAAACCATCAACAAAACGCAACCCCAGCATAAAAATTAAGCCTTCCCCTCTTCTGGTCTGTGTCTTCATATCACTGTTAAAAATCTATCTGAAACCCAGCCTTTTTAATCAAAGAGCAAGATGAATAATAATGGTAAATCTAAACCTACCCCAAACCATCAAAAAATGAACAAAGAAAACGCCACCACCATGCCCATAATGTTTACCCCAAAAGGGGAAAGTGGCAAAAGGCATTTAGTTACCACTATTGATATGAGAGGCAACCTGCTCAAACACTATTTCAGCTGCATGCAGCTCCAAAAGAGAAAAAAAGAGGGAATAATCTACTAAATAAGATGTTAAATAATACACATTAATCAAACCCTGTAACAGTTTCACACAGAGACATGCAGTCTGACAAGAGGGCCCTTTTAAGCAAGTAAAAACATAGGAAAAAAAAATCAAAAGACCTGCTGCATGTTTTTTCCAGTTTCCCCCCCTCTCTTTTCTTCTCTGCACTAACAATTTTTAAGAGGCCAAAGATATTCCAAGTGAAATGTCACCATTCTTACAAGGTTAAATAAACTATTTATTAGCAGTAGACTAAGTACTCTGAATAAATTTATTTTCCCTGGCAATAGTATTTATAAATGACCTATGAAATATTATAACATTGTAGCAGCAGCAGCGTTGCAGCCTGCCTGTGAGGATCCAGTTCCAGTCAGCACAAGTGCATTTAGAAGGGGAAATATTTCTGCAGTGGAGTGTGAAGGCAGCACTTGGGAGAAGATGAAAAGGCCATGAGCACAATTTTTTCTTTGACACTGGCAATAAATAAATATAGAAGCAATAAATAAATAAATCATTCAGTTCCAGTAGCCTGTTTATGGTGCCCATCAATTGAGTGTGGGCTGCTCGTCCCAGAGAGGTCTAAATGCAATGGCTGAAACAGGAAGCTGAGATCCTCAGCCACAGCCCCTTGATGCTCCCTGAGGGGAACACAGCTCCCCATTGAGCCAGATACACACGGGCTGCTCTTTACAGGGCTTTTTCTGACCAAAGCACCACAACAGAAAACCAGCTATTAGGTATTCCAAACAGAACTGCTATTTTGAGAACAACAAACTTCATTAATGCCTTCAGGGGGAGAGGCTTGAGAGGGTTGAGAAGTAAAATGCATGTGTGCACACAAAGGTGTAAAATTCAGACTATTTAAATGCTAATAAATACTGTATTTGAGCACTTATTCCCCCAAGTGACAGAAAAGCCAAAATCTATTTGTCTGTGCACTACAAAGCTGTTTTATAAAACAGCTCAAGTTGGTGATATTTGTCGTCCAACACAGGACAGATAAGATAAAAAGGAGAGGAAAAAAAAGAAATAAAACAGATTATTAATTCTAAAACTGGATATTACTTTCACAGGTGAAGATGGCAGTTTTGAGCATGGAGGGAAACATGAATCAAAGACTTCAGGGTTAGGTTGCTTGAGCATTTTCAGTTCAAGTCTTGATTTGTTGGGGTTTTTTTTAGTGAATGAGTCAACACACACACAACATTTCCCCCCCTCCCAGTATCAGGTATATCAAAGGGAAAAGTCAATAAAATCTGCAGAAAACAGCTTCTTGTATGTCCGTCTTTGTTTCCACTGAGGAAACCGTTAGGAGAACTTGTGGCACAAACACAAATGTATCCTGGGGATTTAAACACAGAAGCCCTCATTTGGAAGACCAACAGATGCCATGTAGAACACAACATCTACCTAAAACATTGTAAGACTGACACAATGAGACAAAAAGCCCCCGAATCCCAGCATTGTGGTGCTCTATCACAGGCTGTAACACTGATGCAGTAGACTTCAGTGCATGGTTTTAAGTTTCCTAAATATTCCTAATTTTTCACTTGTACTTGTTTTTTTCCTAACTGACCCCTAGTTTTTTGCACACCAAATTTGAACGTGCTCAAGGCAGAAAGCCCTGCTGAGATGTGGTCAGGAGAAGGTCCCAACAGTGTGCAAGGCACAGGGCGTGTCACGATTTTCATCCTGACAAGAACATGGAGCCTGAGCTCATCTAGGGAGTGGTCCTGGACAAGAACCTCCACAAACTTTGCCCGGGTTTCCTGTTTATAACTGAATAAGGTGTCTTTTGGCCTAGTTTGCAAAACAAGCATGGCACTACCCACTTCTGATCCTTAACTTCTGCTTCCCAGAAAGACTTCTCACAGTGCACAGCCATCTGATCTTCTGAGGGTATTTGTCAGGTTCATGGGAGTGTAAGGAGCTGGGTACAGAAGGATTTTTCTTCTCCCCAAAAATAACGACCCAGGAGACAGACATTCAGAATTGTGGGACTGGCTGAAAAATTTCCTTGGGATTCTCCTTAAGTATCTCCTTGCCTTTCAGCACTTGTGCTGCAGCCCTGTGAGCGTTCGGGATTTTCTCTGTGTAGGTCCTGGTGACACAACCATGATTTAGACTACGGGACATCCTGAGGAAAGCCCCAGCTGAAGAGGAGGTGTGTGACGAGCCAGTAAACCATGCCATGGCACATTCCGGCAGCCCAGCTGTGTGCTGGGGGTAAACGGGGAGCAGACAGGACACGGGGGGAAGGTGCTTCCCGGCGTGGCTCCACACAGCAGCACATCCCCACCTGCAGTGCAGCACCACCTCCTTTGTCCTGAGGCTTGCCGTCAAACACAGATGTCCGTGTCATCATTCAGACCAAATCCAGTACCTGAAGCTCAAATCAACCCTAGAAACGATCAAGACGCAGGCCAGGTGGGTGAACATGAGGTGAGGGTTCAAGAATCCAGCTCAGTAAGTGCGGTGGGACTTGAGAGGCCTCTCCTTAGGCCACACTGAGGGACAGTCAACAAGGGAGCAAAGATCTATTTGCTCTGGAAAACAACAGGTATTTTTTGCTAAACAAATTTTAACAGATCAACACTATTCCCTTCCCAGCTTTTTCTTCAGGAGATTGTATTTTCCTTCTTTCCTTCTTACTCTTCCCTCCTCCCCTCATTGGTGTTATCTCGCTGCCTGGTCTTTGTGTAGGGGCCGAGTGCAGCTCAGAGGTCCGTGTGTGCCATGACAATGACGAAAGGAGAAAGAATCAGAAATGGAGGCTGACACATTAAAAGGTGCAGTACAAGATATATTTTGTTCCTTGCTGAATCCAGCTTGGTCTACTCTGCCTGCTTATTCTAGTTAAATGCACATGTCAACATATAAAAGGTTATTTCAGACTGCAGTATTTGGTTCCCCAAGCCAAGCCAAATGAACACAGGAATAGCAACAGTACACATGCCAAGGAAAATGAACTTTTTTTTCCTCCTACTGTGACATTTTTGAAGGTAGCCAATTATACATTAAAAACATAATGAATGAGCAGTGTAATTTTGGAGCCATAACTTAAAGTGAAGTATTCCTTTAAGTATGAAATTAATATAATCATGACATTTTAACAGTTTTTCATGGTCCTGCATTCTTCTACAAGGACTCACTCTATATGCTATATATAAATCTATATGCTATATAAAAAGACCACAATACTGTTTTCCCACTAGTAAAATTGCTACTCTTATGAGTGTTACATATATAGGAGTTTTTACATACATAAACATAGTGTGGTCACTTCGGGATCTATAGATTACATTTGGGGCATATTAAGGGAGTAATGCATGTGCTAAATTTGTTGGCATGTTTTATAGTGTCTAGATTTTTCTATCCTGTGCTATTTTGTACATTTCCTGCCCTGACATAATTGACCTCAGTAACAAGAAATTCTAATAAGTATACAGAGGGATTTTTTTTATTATTATTTCAAACCCTGAACTTTGCTGGCTACAGATTATTTTTATTTTGTGACCTCCCTTTGTATGTATAGTCTTGGAGGAGAAGAAAGAGCAGGAAAAAAATAATAAAATGAAACTAAATTCTGCTCACACAAGGGAGTTTTCTGCTGAATGACATAACCTGTACTCCAGTCTGAGCTATGGTCAGCCTGCCCAACCAGCCAGTAAAATTAAGTAAATGCAGAGAAGATATTTTGGGGATTGAAATTTGCCTTCCAAATACAAGCGGTGGGTTTTTGCCTTCCAAGCCAAAGAAGGAAATCACACAGCAGAATATGGAGTGCTCTATTCCCCACATATTAAAATTGTGTTAGCTTTACAGCAGTTCCTGTCACCATTCAGTATCTTACCCCCAAGCAGATATGTTTTACCACAGGAGCAGAAGTCTATTTTTGCAATCCCACCTCAGAGTAAAACTCATTGGGACTCCAGGATCTGACCCCCTTGCAGTGATCCCTGCAGTAACAGCCCCTCTAGCTGGGGCTAGAAATAAATTTGTTCTCAACATCAGATACATGGTTTTCTTTTGGAGTTTTTTCGCCCTGGATAGTGAGTTCAGAATGTGCTACAGTAGGAGAGCTGAGAGTACCTAGCAAAAGTTCCAGTCAGAAATAATAGCAATATTCAGTACTTCTAGAGCAATCTAAGTTCTTTTTGGACTCTAAAAAATGGAGGCTGGAATGCATAAAATGTAAAAACTATCCAGAAAAAAAAAAAAAAGCTGTAGATGCAAAAGCTACAAAGTATCAATTAGAGCTCTATACGTTTACTGCACACGCAGTTAACACACACAATACACCAAAAAAATGCTGCCTAAGGCACAGCCATGCAAGGCTGCAGGACCAGACTCCAGCGACACCTGGTCCAAAGCAGATTCTGAGCTCAGGCTCCAAAATCCTCTAAGAAAATAGAATTTGGTTGCAACTTCCACATCCAGCAAGAACGACTTCTTGTTTCACCTCTGTCCTTCTCCTCTGTCAAACTACCATTTCCCAAGCTCCTGCTCCTGCCCTGGCCTCATCTCCCAGCCATGTCCCCCCACACTGCAGTGATGCTTCTACCCTGGGGCAGCTGCCCACTAATTTAATGAGGAGGGTGAATGGAGAGGTCAGAGCTGAGTGGGGCACAGAAACACGTGTCCTGAGGGCACTACTGTGGCCTTGCCTACGCAACCCTTCATTTCTGAAGATGAATATGCCATTTATTTGGTAATCATACTTACAAATTTGGCTTTATGGTGAGCATACTCTTTGGATATAGTCCTGCCCTTTGAAAAATTATTTCTAACTGACTTGCCCGGACTAATTTCAGGTATGTGCAGTGGTGCTGGGAAAAGACTGCTGGGCTGCAGTTCATGGGCACTCATCAAGGACTGTCCTCTTTCTACGGTACTACAGAATTTTGAGATCAGCATGGAGAAAGCAGATATTTCTCCTCTTTAACTGCAAATCCTGAGGCAAACTGAGCACTGCACGAAGGTGTAAATGCTCTCTGAGTGGCACCCACTCAATCTTGGTTCGAGTTCCAGGCTCAGCCTGTCACAGGCAAGACTTGCTGCTGGTGGCTTCAGAAACTCTGCTGATACCTACGGTGACAAGTTGTGCAAAGCTGCCCAGCCCTTGGAAGGCAGTGACAAAACTGACATTAACAGGCAGCTCGTGCTAAGGCTGAGGAGGAAAGTTAAAGACCTTGATGTGTTTTGAGCTGCTGTAAAAGAACGTGGGCTTCTGCTGCCTCCTAGGGTATGTCCTGATGGTAGATCTCGGGAGAGACCTGATCTCCTGCTAAACCTCCCCGGGGGCAGGGCAGCTGGCAGTGGGCTTATGGGGCAGAGAGGCCAGGGTGCTCTAGTTCTGAGCACTGACTTGGCCTTTCAGCTGCTTTTTCTGCCTCCCCTGGACTGTGTGTAGGGATATAAACCAGAGTCTGCAACAGCTACTTAAAAAGCCTAACATTTTAAATATACACTCTGCATTTCATGTTCATCTTCTTTCTTTTGGGAGTTTTAAGGCTTCAGCATTTCTACTTCTCATGGGTACATCCACAGCAAGGACTAGAAATAAGCAATTTTAAGAATTCTCACTGTTGAGGAACACATCTGGTGCACGTAGCTGGGCTCCCAAGCTGCAGATGGAAATGCAGATTGGGATGCAGATTGAGCTGCAGGCTGAAATACAGGCTGAGCTCTGGGTGGGAGCCTGGAACAAGAGGATGAACTGCCGACCTTTGGGATGACAAAGGGCACAAAGTCGGGTGACGCCAGCCAGGTGAATGGACACTGACACAACAGCAGCCGGGAACTGCCAACCTTTTGGACACCAAGGGAGATGAAGACGGGTGATGCCAGCGAGGTGGATGGACACGGAGATGGGGGCAGGAGCCGAAGACTTGGGAGGAAGAGCGAGACTGGCCATGGGGAGACTGTGATGGGATAAAATCCCAGGGGTTCCTTTGCTGGGGTCCCTCCTTGGAGGCACCAGCTTGGGCTGTTTGTGTGTCACTGCCCCAGGAATAAATGGCTTTATGGAATGAGACATCTGGGACTCTGCCACCTCTGCTATGCAAACCTGGTGTGATGTTGGGGGGTGGTGTGGGGAGCCAGGTGGGGACCCGTCGGTCACTGGAGCCGGGGAAGGGCCTTCGGTCCCAGAAAGTCTTTGGGAGTGCCACTGCCAGAGAGTCCTGGGAATGGTCCAGTTGGGGAGTTTTCGTAATGTCTCATAAATGCATGACTCCAAACACAGAAGCCTTAAGAAACATGCAGGGTAGTAGGAGACTTGTGCTAATATTGCTGATAATCTTTGCAATCTCCACTCCTGAAGAGGAAAGGGAGCTCTGTGAGCCATGTCCTGAATCCAGATGGAGGTCTGGTCAGACACTTAACCTGACCTGGCACCAACAGCCTGGCCCTGCACTAACCCACATTTCAAATTACATTGTTTTGGGCATATTCCACACCTGTTAAAGTTGCTTTATATGCCTTGCTGTATCCTTCACCTCTTCAAAAACAGCCCATTTTAAGTCACTTATAACCTCCTATTTTTGTTAGCATTTTTCAGAAGAGAAAATGTGACTGAATTTTCAGTATTTCTCGTTGTCAGGTTTTGAAAACACTGAAAGCTAAGACACTGACATGTTCCACGTGTCATTTAACCATGGTCTGCAGGTCTCAGAAACAAATACAGATCTGACAGTTTGGTCCTTAGCAATGCCTCCTAAACCAGAGGAAGCAGGGGAGATCTTATCTCTATCTACAACTACCCTAAAGGAGGGTGCAGCCAGCGGGGGTCAGGCTCTGCTCCCAGGGAACAAGGGACAGATTGAGGGGAAATGGCCTCAAGCTGTGCCAGGGGAGGTTCAGGTTGGACATCGGGAGGAATTTCTTCCTGGAAAGGGTGGTCAAGCCTTGGAAGGGGCTGCCCAGAGAGGTGGTGGAGTCCCCATCCCTGGAGGTGTCCCGGGAAGGCCTGGACATGGCACTCAGTGCTCTGGGCTGGGTGACGAGGTGGGGATCTGGCACAGGTTGGACTTGATGATCCTGGAGGTTTTTTTCCAAGCTCTAAATGACTCTGTGATTCTGTGACAGCCTGTCAGTATACTTGTAACTGCAGCTTGCACAGCATTACTGGAGCAGTGTGCTAGACCCACAGCAGGGATGGTGGGTGCTGCAGTGACTAAACCACCCCCTGAGGTCCCCTGCAAGCTGAACTACCCTTTGTTCCCAGGGCACTTTATGGCACCACAGCCACAGAACTGAGAGTGCTGGCTCTGGCCTGATGTGACAGCAGACAGTTTACTTTATGGGCATTTTAACCTGGGAAAAACACTCACTCATAATGAAAAAAAGCACAGTTCTTCAAGCATAGTGCCATGAACAAACCCCTGGATAAAGTGCTTAGTGATTTAGTAATATTTAATTGTATTCTGACACTGCATAAAAATGAAAATCTCGAGGATCAAGCCTGTAATAAACTAAGCAGTGTCCTTACACGATCAGAAGAGGTCTGAGATACTCTACACCACCTCTCCTCCTCATGCTCAAACCCACTGCTCCTGGTCTCAAAGGACTGCAGCATGTAACAGACACATTGGCTAACGTGCTTTATTCAAACACCCCAGAAGACCCAAAGTTCTCAACAGGAAAAATATGAATATAATTTATCTACATTGTTTATTAATAGGAAAAGTAATTATGGTGTAGAGGTATTATTACTGACCTGCTTGCTTTTTTCCCTGCTCCATAAAATTTAAAGCTATGCATTGAAAAGGACAAGCTGGTGGTAAATACAGGGAAAAAAGGGTTTTTCAGTTTTTCACTCCCTCACCTCATAAGCCTTTATATGAACTCCTTTATATGAATTTACTGTTGAGTGAAAGTTCTCTTCCGTTGATGCAGTCAATACATCAGGGAATGTTGTCAAAGTACTGCAGTGTGTTTTGGTGAGTTTTTTTCTGGTTTTTATTTTTCTTTTCTTTTGCAGAGTGCTGTCATCCTGTAACTTGCCTTGTACAGCAATATTCTTCACACTGCTGCCTACATATAATCCATTGCAAACACCCAGAGACCAGTTATAGCAAATTAGGCTTGAATTAGTTCATCCCTCAGCTGCCATAGTGGATGAATAGCTCCAGGATTAAACAGATGCTTGCTCTGACTCAGTGTCACAGTTCTTGCATGAAACAGAAATCCAATTGTTAGTCTGGGAACTATTTGAATAATATAGATCTGGGTTTTTTTTTTTCAGTGTACTTACCCTGATCAAGAGGAATTAGAGGTCAATATTACATGGCATTCAAATAACATTAAAATTGCCCTGTAAATTACTGATCTGAAAAATGTGGTAGGTGAAATAACTGCAGTAATTCTGAGGTAAGGAACACTAGAGGAAAATAAACTTTTTTCCTATAAGAAAATTTATCTCCGTTCTCTGTGAATTCTTCATGATGCTGGAATGTCTTTAATTCAATCATACAAATGAATTGGAAATGAACCTGTTCAACTGAAATGCTCAGAAAATCAAGAGTATTTCACCCCAATTCCCATTTTCAGAAAATTGCTCTGAAGTGGAAAACTGGAAACACTTACCTTCAGTACCTGATTTAAAACACATGAATGTGACACTTTCTCAAAAAAAAGTTCCATTGGAAACAAATTGTCATTTTCAGATGGAGAAACATTCCAAACAAATATTCTCAACCTGTCTGTAGGAAGGGCAGCACTTACAATGCACAGCCATAACCAACAAAGAACAGCTACAAAATCTATTTTGGAAAAAAACTTTCTAAATTTAGTTTTTTAACATCTGCAACAATTGGAGGTTGCAGAAAGTGTTCAAATGACTTCTTTTTCCATCAGAAAATAACAATTTTTAAAACACTGCTCATAAGAAAAGACAGGTTTAATGAATTGACTTTTTTTTTTTAAGAGGATTGTTAAAATAATCCCTTTTCACATTGCTAATTAAAGGCATTTTGTTTTGGGGCCCAGGATCATGTAGAACATTATGTTTCTTTAGAATAACCTTCCAAAAATTACAAAAAGCAGAAGCAAAATACTTAGAGCTGATCTGATATCTGTTATTCTTTGGATGCTCAGGTCAAAGCTCTTTATGGGAGGATCTGACTTTTTATTAAAAAAAGGTCAAAATCTCCAAAATACTCTAAAAATATTTTTTTCACCCAATAATAGTAAATAAATTACTTTATTGCATCATAAGCAACAGAACCAGCAGAGCTGTGATTCTTATCCATTTGTGGCTGGACTTTCTGGCACCTGAGAAGAGCCACACTGACACTGCAGTCAGTTCTGGGGGCAGAGGGATTTCCAGAGTGTCTGTCCTCTACCCAGGCACTGAATTTCTCTAAAACTTACAGGAAATCACCATCTCAAAGCTCATGACCCTTTCCTCAGTGCTGGTTAAAGCCAGTTGTGATGCTGGGAAGGCTTTGGTGGAGAACAGGGAGGCACAGACAGGGCCCCTCATCCACAGCATTTTTGGTCAGTGCTGCTATTTCCAGGACCTTTTCCCTGCAGGTTAAACGTCTGGGTGCATCCATATGGATTAGAGTTCCCTTCCAAGGGCTGTGGTATTTCCCAGCAGCCCTAAGTTATTTTGGAGTTTCTTTCTCCCTTGGTGCTCACAGTTAATCCATGCGCTCTTCTCCAGGAGCACTTGTGCTTCTTCTGCAAGTGACTCTCCTTCTTTCTTACTAAAGGGAAGCTTTGAATCCAGCTGATTCCAGCTGCTCTGCCACATCTGGCTGGGAAGCCCCTGCCTGCCCCCTGCCCTGCATGCTCCAAGGTGTCCTGGGCAGCGCTGGACAGGGGAGTTTGCTCCCACTAGTGCAGTTTCAGCCAAGACAGCAGAGAAGCAACAAGACTGTACCAAGTGCCTAATCAGAGCAATCCTTGACACTGCTCTAAATGAGATCAAACTGTTGGGGCTGGATCCCAGTCAGTGCAATCCCTGGGGAGCAGACACTGCCATCTGCACGCTCATTTACCGGGCTTTGGAATTATTTACCATTTGATTTATGGTGGTGAATTGCGTCCTGGCAAACGTTCACCGTGTGAAACTCTCTGTTCCCTCAACCATTAAAAATCAGGGCCTGATCCATGTGAAAGCTTCCTGATGAGTTCACTACATTTTGGATCAGGCCTCTGGGTCCCAATGGCAGATACTCTTCCATTTCTGTCCAGTTTTCTTGCTCAAATTTAGAAGAAGCTCAAGTGTTTTCCATCAATGTTTCTATGTCTACTTTTGGGAGAATCCTCACAGTGGGTCATGTTACTGTGATATAGAAAGGATGACCAACTCTGACATATAAGTTTTCCAAAGGATCTCAGCCTGAGACATCTGCCTCAGAGAATTTCAGCCCAGATGGCTGGAGTTTGGCAAAGCTGTAAGGAACTGAAAATAGAGCTCTGTAATGGAAAGTGGTGTAGAACCTTAATAATAGGAGGGTGCTACCAAGTACTACATATGATAAAGCTCCACAACAAAAAACATAAGGGAGGCATTCCATTATGCCTCAGAATATATGATCTCTCTCTTCTCCAACTTGAAAGAGTAGCAGAGTTAGCTCTTATTTTTGCCTGATCCTCCAGAAATTACCATCAAAACCAGGCAGCTCAAACCCAGCCCTTCCCTCTCAACTGTATTAAACAAGGTTTATCAGAGAAGCATAAACCCATCCCAGACCATCAGAAGAAGTCAGGGCTGCAGTAGTTCCTCTCTGCACTGAGGAGTCAGTAGCAGGCTAGAAAAGCTGTGTGGCTGAGATCTAAGCAATTAAATTTTCATTACTTAGTTTGTAGATTAAAAGTCCATCCTGATGTTTCAGTACAAGAACAGAATTTCAGTTCTGCAATACCCAGCATACCACAAAGACTCCCTTTGTCATAACAGGTGAAAAACATTATTTCACTCAGACTGGTTCTAAAATGTTTGAGTCCCTACTTCTGCTTTCTCTCATCTCTATCAATTCACTCCTGACAAGCAGGAGATGTGAACAAAGGAGCTGGCATCTTGTTAAAGCCATTTAAGAAACTTGCTGCCATTTACACCTGCGTAAATCCTGACTAACTTCACTGGCATAAATGGAAGTACCATTTGGCTTGCGGCATCAGGGCTTTCATTTTTTGTTAGTTTTGGGTTTTTTTAATTCACCAACAGATTAAAAATAAAACTAATGACATCATGCTCATGGCACAGAGTCAATGGATTTATGCTGGACTGCTCCAGAGTAAATGAGATAAGGCTTTGACTTAAGAAAATCCACACAACACCCATTTGCAAGCAGCCTGCTGAAAAGCTTTCTGTTATGGAATGACTCAATCTTTAAGGAACTGGGGGCAAACAACCCACAAACACCTTGGTGCCAAAACATGGTTGTGTTAACTAAGGGGTTTATTTCAGACATATTCTTGAAACCTCAAAACTGCAGCATGCTCATATTGCAACTGACTCATCATGCACCAATTTTCGGCTTTTGTTTTTCTTTTTGTCCCCACCC
>VZRO01000421.1:12823-50765 GCA_013397915.1 Daphoenositta chrysoptera
TTTTTTTTTTTTGCCCCCCCCCCCCCCCCCTTTTTTTTTTTTTTAAATGCATTTCAGTTATGCCCATCACCCCACTCACAAATTAGGGGTTTAGAATGGAAATTCTTACCAGCCCTTCATGCTGGTGGTGCTTGCAGGCACTGCCATGATAAATAATTTACTATTTAATGACTCCTGATGTAATCACAGCAGGAATCAGATTCACCAACGTCCATCTCTCCATTGTTACCACTCTTCTCTGAGCCCATCTTTTTAGGTCCCAACTCAAAAATGAGTGTTTAAATTGGTAAAGAGAGAGTTTACCACCACAATCCAACCTCTGTATTTGTTTATGCTGGATGACATTTTTGTCCTGGCTTGCATTACTCAAATGGATAAAACTCAGAAGGGTTCTGCTTTACTGCCCTGTTTTCTCTTAGTGTTCCTGCGTTTTTTAAATGCTACCAAATGGTTGCTTTTGGCTCTCAGCATTATCACATGTTGTCTGTAAGTATGGAAACAGTTATGGTAATATGGACGTAAATCATAACTGTAAATACCACATAAAAAAGACTGCCATATAATTATAAAAATACCTAATAGATTTCTTTTTCAAAGACAACACAGCTGTCCTTTCTAACCTTTCATTTGCAGATTCTTGTCTCTCCTGTTTTTATTTATTGGTTGCCATGCAGTTTGACATAGCACACCATGATTTTTGTTTCTAATTTCGAAAAGAAAAGGAAAAGAAAGAATACTCATTTCATCATAAAGAAGCATTAGTTTACAATTTTGAAAAGAAACTAGTGCCAGCTCTAGAACATCATCTTGGAACCAATCTCCCTCTTAATACATTTCAAAAGGATCTGTCAAT
Source organism: Daphoenositta chrysoptera (assembly GCA_013397915.1). NCBI lineage: Eukaryota > Metazoa > Chordata > Aves > Passeriformes > Daphoenositta > Daphoenositta chrysoptera. The sequence goes on from VZRO01000421.1 coordinate 13,677, forward strand.
GGCTACATACCACAAAATAAAATTAAACCCTGCCATGGAACTGAAGGAGGGGTCGGTCAAATGGCACACATCACATGTTGGGAAAGAAGCCCCATTCTTTCTTTAAACATCTCAGTGGGTTTTTTTGTGAAAAGAACCACACTGGGTTATGACACTGGCCACAACAAAATAAGAATTTTATGCCCTACTCAAGGAAAAACAGGTTGAAATTGTTGCAGGCAAACTCATACTATGCAATGTGCCATGTCAGTGAGAGGAGTGAAGCCTTGCACATCGCTGATGTTGCCAAAAAGGGGTTTGGATTTTTTTTTGCCTGAGAGCTGCCACCATGCATTTTACCTGTTTCTAGTCAGCTTTGCAACGCTTAAAGGCAAAAAAGAGTAGATTTTTTTTTCTGCATTCTTCTGGAGTCTCATGGTGCTTCATCCTCCACAGACTGGTTCTTACCTCTTCTCTGTTACTTTTAACTTCCAGGAGACTGCTTGGTCACAGAAGAGAGGCTGCAGGCAGTGCTCTCATGCCACACGAATGAAAGGCTGTTATCTTTGCAACTTTGAAACCTTTTTGCCTCAAAGCTTCTACCTCTCACGAAGCAACCTCTTCAGAGACCTGTGCCTTTGCCTTTCTGCACAGCAAATGTCACGTTTTAACTGAAATAATAGCAAAGCTCTCCGGGGAATGGAGTTCATCTTAACCATCAGAAATGTGTGCTTCTCTCTCCCTCGCTTTGCAATAAGAGTAATTACGGCTTTATGCAAAACAACACACAGCTCTCAATGGGTTTGTTACACTCTGATTCCCTTCTGGAGAGACACCTAAAACAGATGAACTGCAAAATGCTGCTGGCAAAGGTCAGTCGGGACCAGAGGTGTGCTTATGGCTTATTGATACAGCTTATTTAAGCAGATAAAATGCTCAAATCCACACTGCATTTTTATCAGTCTGCACTAACTGGGCTTTGTCCAAAAATGTGTCGTTTCATCAGATGTGTCACTCTTTTGGGAGGCTGCCATCACTAGACTGGGTGACTGATTGTTAAAATAATTTCTCCAGGGGTAAGAGGTTGATCCCAAAGGTTTTCTAGTTCCAAGGGGGAGATCATTTTTCACCACCAGCTGGAGCCTAATGTCAGACATGCCCTTGCTTCATTTATTCTCCTCATAGGTTGAAACTCAGTTTGTCCTTCCTGATTCCAACATAGTTTCACATTTTGGGCACATAGCAGCTAAACTGTTAGGGCAGGAGAGCCCATGAGGCATGGGAAAATAATTTAGGGAAGCAGTTTGACAGCAGGATGCAGTAGTTTCTATTGTCCCATTAAAACAGAGGTAGCTGGGAAGCTTAACTTTGTATTCATTATGTAAACATTTGTATTTCAGCCCGATGTGCCAAAAAGATGCAAATACAAAAAGAACCCCAAACAAACAAAAAAGCCCAAACTTATGCCACCAAAACCCCAAGCAAACCAACACAACAAACATTTGTCCTTTTCCTGTACCACATCTATTTTCCAACAGGGATATGAGACTGAAGCCCCGTACACCTGAAAGAATGATAATTTGTACTAAAAGATTAAATACCCTGGCTTCCCTCCGAGTCTGGCATTTTATTTTATATTTGCAGTTTAGTCTGAGAACAAAAAGGAAGCTGCAATGATTAACTCATCTTATGAAAACATCTTGACACATTTTTATTCTTTTGTACATGTTTTCTCCACAACAATAAACAGCGAGAGAGAGAAATCACCAGTTCCCATGCAAAATTTAAAGCACCAAGTTTAATTCTTCACACAAAAGAGCAGCTTGGTCTTACCAACTAATGGCTTGAGCTTGCACTGACTTTATTTAGATCACACCTAAATTAAAGGCAGAACACAAGCAGGTATCTGCAATAGGGATCAGTCACTGCAGCATTTCCTGCATCTCCTGTAACATTCCTCTTCTTATACCAAGATGCCTCTGCAGTGCTGTAAGTCAGGCTTTGAAATAAAAGTGATCAAATCCACAGCACATTGTGCTAAAGCTGGACCAAGGCCAGACACGCTAAAAACTTTCTCACCTCTCTTCTTCATAAATATGGAGCAGTCAGGAGACCATTAACTGCTCCTTCCTGAGGTATTTACAATACCAGCGTTTTTTCTCATTCAAAGCACTCCAACTATTATCACAGATACTTTTATTGCTAAATTTTCGTCTGTATTGGGGGTTTCTCTTTATATGCACATTCAAGAAATCCAAATGAAGTTGTGGTATGAATTTACAGAATACACAGAGGCCAAAGAGCAATTTATCTCTTTTGAAGTGGATAAGGCAATCTTAATGAAAGACATTTTCACTTTGAACAGCTGTGTCTGCACAAGGGACCAATCCACTTTAAAAGTCAGCTCAGATAATGTCTTTACCTATGAGGCTGATTTTCTGACACTGTGCAAGAAAGCTAAAAATCAAAGAAAATCTGTCCTTTGACAGTGCAGTGTCACATATTTCTGATGTTACCCTAGCAATGATCATTAAAAATTAGGCAAGAAATTGTATTAGTTTAATTTCAATTTCTGCTTTTTGGCAAGATGCACAGTTCTTAAGAATTATGAGAAGATTCCTTCCTCTTTCCTTCTTGCCTCGCTTCCCCAGAAAAAAGTGAAAAGAGAATTTGCATGACAAATTTGGGTGAGACAAGGATACAAATAGACAATGGATACGCCAAATTCAAATGGACTTTTGTCTCAGCCATATCACCCCCCACCAAAGCCACTGTGCTGCCCCTGCCCATGCAAAGTATCCTGCTGGAGGGACACCAGCTTTTAGAGGTAGGTAAGAGAGCTGACTGCTAGAGAAATAGACTCCGAGTTTTGAGCAAACTTGTATTTTTGTTATCACCTGAGTGGAAAAAGCTCTGGAGGATGTTTGGAAGAGGTTTAAGACAACAGAGCCTCACTGAGCTTTGGCCTCTGGGCACACTTCTAAGTAACTCTAGTCAATAACAAAGATGAACATATTCCTGGGGAGAAGACAGTGAGGGAGGGGCAGAAAATGTGTCAAGGTAACAGCACAAGGGGAAAAATGCAGTAAACATTAAAGAATCTCAGCATTTGTAACTGAGATGTCGACTGTTGCTATTCACAAAGATTCCTGACACTAACATTTCTGTTTAATTCACTAATTCCTGCATGTGACAAACACCAGCCAGCTCACAGCACTTGTATTCAAGGTGTGTGATTTGACTTCAACATGAAAGCAGCTTCTTTTAAAATCAAGAACCAAAACTGCATAGCAGGTAAATGGTTAATGCCGAACAACATGCACATGATACTTCATCAAATCCCTCACTAAAATTAGGATATTATTCTTTATTATGGAGCCCTGTAATTCTAAAGTAAATCATGCCAAGATGCTGTCTTGCAGGTCTCTAGATCAGATATCATTGCTCAGAAAAAAAAAAGAGCAAGCTTTCATGCACTCACCTTATCCTCTAGCCAGATCAGTCTGGCTCCTATGCTGTAGTATACTTTGTCTACCCCTTTTTATAAAGAAAGAAGAATAAAAATGGGACATTCATTAGGTGGAGAATAAATTCAAACTAAGAATTATATCTTTGGTATTTAAAGAAAAAAAAAATAAGCTGGTAATAGTAGGGTAGCATAAAATGCATGAACATAACAAAGAATGAAAGAGAAGTGAAAGAGCGTGACTGGAGAGAAGGGAATTAGTTTGTCAGACTGACAAGATTAAGTTAGTCTAAAGGGCAACTCAGACCTTGGTAGAGGTAATCTGTGGACATGAAGGGCTACAGATGGAGTCTGGAGTAACTTGTTTAATTATCTCAGTGAACTGCATGTAGTTAGATGGAATGGGCAAGTACATGGACACACCTCCAATTTTGAATATCACTGGCCTGAACAAGGTAAACTTGCCATACATAAAGAAATCAGAACAGTTTTCAACTGAGGTTGAAAGGAGGCAGCACTATCCAGGGGTTCAAGGGCTGGAGTGGCAGAGATTGATCCATCTGTCTATAAATCCATCCGTCCATCCGTCCATACATCCATCCATCCATCATCCATCCATCTATCCATCCATCCATCCATCCATCCATCCATCCATCCATCCATCCATCCATCTCCTCTCTGCAAAGCAGTGACACTGGGAAAAGCTCTTGCATCCTCATTTTCCCTCCTACTCTTTATGAAACCAGGTTAGTAAAGCCCAGTTACATATTCCACTGCAAATGGTGGGATTAGGAGACAGGAGTGAAAGCTGTGGAAATGGGGTCTATCCTTTCTGTTCACAGGATGTATTGCTAAGGAATGCCATAGTTTGAGGGTGTTATTGCACAGGGAATGAAGCACAAACCCACACATATTCTGACTTGGGACACAACATTCACAAGTTAAAAACCATGGCCCAATACTGAAATAACTTAGAAGCTCATGTTGGTGGAAGTTGGACATTTTTTCTACTAAACTGTATTTCCAACACTGGGATGGAGTAATTACACCTGGATTTTTTCATACATTGCTCCATTTTTATGAGTGATTAAGGTTTGGTTTTTAAAGTTAAGTCAATTTTGCTTAGGGCATGAACAAGGCTTGCTTGAGATATGAATTTACACTGCATCAGAGTTCACAGTGAGTGCCTGTGTGTATGTGCTTCTCCTGCAGGGAACTCACATTCCTGGATTTCTCAGGGATTGGTACTTGCTTTCCCATATATATTTGCTAATGGGATATGCCTAGGGATATATTTGCAGCACAGTTCACCTCAAGGTAACTTGTGCTGCATGCACCACAACCCCAGAGGAAGATAAGCAAAAGCAATGCTGGCAAGAGCACTTTGGGTTTTCCATCTCCTCCACACATCACCCAGAACCTTTAAAAGGTCCTGCACCCTTGGCAGCTCTTTGCAGGCTTAGAAAAGAGAAGTGTTTCCCCAGAGAACCTGCAGGAGCAAATAAAGTCAGGAAAGAAAATGTGGGACAGACAATAAATGACACAGCTTGGCTCATACATGTGTGCTGTTCATCGTTCACAACCCCAGAAACTTCTTAAAATATAAGTGGCTGAGGCTCAAGTTTATCTCTGTGTTAATCTCTGCCTGATATGGAGTAATTGGCTCTGCGGTCTACTTTCTAGTTAGTAAATCTGTAGATACATCCTTCAAAGTATATATCAGAAGAAAACATTACTTTAAGGATTTCTAATTTGGGCTGTGGTTTGAACAGCAGTGGGCTGTTGCAGTGTGTTATGGCCACTTCCACGGCCAGCAATATCATACCCCCATAATTGGCCACTGCCATCTCTCCCTTTTTTCCCCTGTGCTTGGTTTCTCCCTCAGGTGAGATCTCTCCCCTCCCATGGTATTCCTGATTGGTTTGTACCCTTGCCCGCCTGAATTCAAACCCCACGTCCCTGCATCATTGGCTGTATCATATTCTCCCCTCCCACTCCGTAAGGGATAAAATACCTGGGTAACGGCCCCTGGGGGCTTCTCCGCAAGATTGTGGTGCCCCAATAAATCCTCTACCAGGAGAAGCCCCTCCGCCTCCCTCCTTCTTTCCAGCGCGCCCGCACCACCGGTGGGTCTGGTGAACCCAAACTGGGACTTCGCCGACCCTCCCGCGCCCGCGAGCAGCCTCCGCCATCCTCTCCCATCCGGGCGGGTGCCGGCACTGGTGGCTAGCCAGACAGCTAGTGCCGCAGCAGTGGGCAGATAGTGTTTTTGTTTAGGTCTAACCCTGAACAGTTCCCCAAACTTGAAGAAATACTTTAAAAAGCTTTTTCTTATTTTAAATATTAAAAGGATAATTTCCTCACCAGCTCTAATTTCATACTTCAGATAATCACCAAGACATCCCAAGCCAAGTTAACAGTGTTTCCTATTTCAGTTAGTCCTGAAAGTTGTGTGGAACAGAAAAGAAGAAAACAGGATGCAGATAAGCAGTAAGAAGCTGCATTGTGGCATGTGGCACTGCTATCAGGTGTGGAAAATCAGAAGTAGAAGGAATGATGCACATGGAGGGAGCTGTGTCTCCCTTTGCTGGCATGCAGACTGTGTGAGTTACAAAATGCTGTGGTCTTCCCCAGCTTCTTATCAGCCTCCATGGGGAACAGCATCCAGCCCTAATTTACAAGATTTCCTCCTAATAAAGACCATCTTTAAAAGCCAACGTGGTGTATGCACAATGCACCAAACACTGGGGTAAGGAGGGTGGGCACAAGTTCAGATAAAGTCGCTCCAGTGCATTTGATTTCTATCTCACATTTATGTTTTCTCTCTCAAGTCTTTTCTCAATAGATTATTTTAGACTTCCTACATTATTAGATTATTTGTTTTTACAGAGTTGAAAAGATTGCATGGCCAACTATAAATCTGAAATGTCTAAATTCCTCCAGTCTTCGCTTTGTAATCTGAAATAATTTTCTTTTAGTATTGAGTTTTTACTCTTTGTGTTGGGCTGCAATTAAACATAGATCACCTAAGTAATCCTGTAACACTTATGGGAAAGGCACAGAGAGAAAGGATACATGGCATGATCACAATGAAAGTAAGCACAATTACTTATAACTAGATGAAAATATATATGGAAAAATTTTAACCCAGAAATAAAAAAAATATTGAAAGATCTTGTATCACATGGTTGGTATGATACAAACCCATTATTTTATACACTAAGATTTGAATCAGAGAAAACACTAGTAAATAAGCAATAGGAATTCTAACTCAGGAGACTGAATAGCTGTTAATATAGATCAATAATATTAATATGTATTTATTAATAGAGACATTTCTTCCCTGAGTATACATACTATTCTACTTTCAAAAAAACACAACCCTGTATTCATTTCCTTATATTTTTACAAAGCTGGCCCATCTACTTTCCTAGTGAAGAACAAGAAATGCCTCTCATTTAAAAAAAACCCCAAAAAACCAAAAAAAAACCCCAAAAAAACAAACCAACAAAAAACCCCAAACATTTTTAGGTTTGCTTCACACCAGTTCAACAGATGATTACTCTTTCCCCAAGTGGAAGCACGTGATATAAATAACATATACAGATATGAGAAGGAGGAAGAAAGCAAATCAAAAAAGGAATTGCACCATAATATTATTTTTTCACACAGTTAATGTGCTCCATCTAATCAGAATATGCCAAACTAAAGAAAATAAATTTTTTTCCTTTGGTTAGGAAAAAGTACTTATGAGGAGCTTTAGGACAATGAATGAATTGCAGAGAGATAGTCTTAAAATGGTAAAAGCTGGAAACAACTCTTCTTTATAAAGCAAGAGTCCCTCCTTGATTTTTACACAGCTAGAGGGGAGCTAATTCAAAAAAATTCAAATTTATCTGAAAGCCATCAGTTTCTTATAAGCAGAAAATGAGGAACTTGACCATTGTGACACCAAGAATATTCCAGATTGCTGAAGACATCTCAAAACCCTTGTAAATGGTATCTCAGAAAGCAGACCAGCCCAGGAGACACCACTGCCTTCTTTTGGCTAACTCAGTGCAAATGCAGCCTTCTGGACCTGTGTTTGCTTCAGTTCTGCCAAAACTCCATGTAGGGATAATTGTGGTGAGCTTACGGCAAGAATTGGATTCTTGGGTTTGTAAACTGTGTGTGCTGCTGAAAAAGAAGGTCAGGATTACCCCTTTAAACCCATAAAATGGCAAATAACAAAGTTGCCTCCGTCATGGTGACTTTTGGTTGGAGTCTCTTTTTTTCTTGTTAATTCAGAGACTTTTACAGCTGATTGGTAAAAGAAATTAAAAAAAAGGTAAGGCATAGCCCTAGATCAAGCACTTGTGCTTTCCTTTGGACAGCCTGAAAAGTAAACTGCCAAACTATTTTCATCTCCAGGAGGGGTGGGATAGATCAGGTCCTGCAGAAATATGGGTATCTCTCATTTCAAATATTAATTGGCTTTAAAAAGATAAAATTAATCTGAGCATATTTATTACACTTTAAATTATACAGTGACCTCATTTCTTCCTAGCAGGTGGGAAGGAAAAAGTATCAGAAAACTTAGGTGGCACTTAATGGAAAACAAAAAGCAAACAATAGAACTGTCCAAATTTTGCAAGAAAGCCCTTTTCTTCAGGCATTCCCACCCGTGTCATGCAGAACCAAGAGGTTCAGATAAACTGCAGACAAACATCAGCTTTTTGTGTACTTTTCTGAACCCAAACACTGGATCTTTTGTTTTACCTTGGTATTATTCACCTTTGCCCCTGAAAAGCTACAGTAAGTCTCAAAATTGCATTCAAAAGCAGTTAACTCCATCGTGTATAGTTAAGGTCAAGTATGACACTCCTTTTATTTGTATCATTGTATGTGTCTACTTCGTTGATTCCATAATTTAATTAATATGTTCTTTGCCTCTACATCAATACTTTCCATTATCAAGGCATATGTTTACTATGACTGCAATCTGTTTCATCTGACAAAATTGTGTCCCCTGGAACACTGGGACAGGCTTCCAATGAAACTCAGACAGAGTCTTCTGAGTATACTTCTAAACGTGGGGTCCAGGTCCTTGGAAAATTGATTCATTATCTTAGTGTTTTTAAATCCACTCCTGACTGTAGGCATTTCAAATAGTGGTAGGAGATGCCAAGACCAAAACAAGCAAAAAGGGAGAATTCCTCACGATTTGCACATGTGAGGGTGAAATTATGAGAATTCTTTGTACAAGATATGGCAGATGTTTTAAGTTTTAAGGGGTAATCAGGCAAGTTCGTTGAGGACAAACCGTTTTGGACACTAAATACACTGAAACCTTGCCAGGAAGCCTCTGATGTGCAAAGGGCTGAAAGCTCACAGGAAGGCTGGAGGCTTTTTTTTACACATTTCCCAAAGCACCTTGCTCTTGGCTCCATCGGAGTCAGGACTTCTCTGAGCCAACATGGCTTTTATTCTCTTCTCGTATCCTTATCTTATTTTAACAAAGCTTTTAGTGCTTTTTATCTTGAAGAAACTAACTTGAAAAATAACAATAATTGCTTCCAGTGAATTCAGATTCTGGGTCTTATATGGCATCATTCACTTTTGAAAGGTAACAATACTATAGACAGGCTGCAATTACTTTATATAATATTATCAAAGTACACAACAGAGTTTCAATAACAGCCTGATCCAAACCCACTGAGGTCAGTGGAAAGATTCCCGTTCATTTCAACGGGCTTGGAATCAGACCTTAAAATTCTTTGAATGGGAGTATAATAAAATAGGGAAAAAAATAAAAGGGGCTGGAAAGGAAAATTCTTTTCATGTTTTTCTCCTTGGCAGTTTAATTTTCTTTGCCTTGTCATTTCTTTTTTGCTTGTCATCAGTACAGAAACAACACAGTCTGGGGGAAACACCCATATTGTTAAAAATGAGGGTTTTAGCAATGCCTGGAAAAGTATTATATTAAAAATCTGTGTTCAGTCTAGAACAAGCCATGCATTCTGAGGGAAACTCAGGGATAACCCTTTTTCCAGAGAAGGACAGTACAAAAGTCTATGTTCACCCCAAACAGAAAAACACTGCACCCACTTGTCACTGTTCACCATTTGGAAGATCCTAGGAGTAAAGGCGGCTTGGAAAACACCAGGAGTAATTACAAACTAACTCTAGGTTTAATTCTGCAGACCATTTCTCTGGAACCACTTATCTTATTTTTGGATTTGTGGAGGGCTTAGATAAAATAACTACTAGATCAAATAACTTCTGGTTTTGGTCTTGCAAACCCCTAACTGAGGTCACCAGCTTCTGCATCCCTAACCATCATTCTACCTTTTCCAGTCAGTTCCGTGGTACTTTAGATTCATTTCAACACTTGCTCAAAGCCACAGGCCCACCTAAGACCCTCCCAGTGGTTTCTGTGACCCTTTTGACTCCAGATTTGGTGAGACCAAACTTGCTGAACATCTTCAGCTCTTTGAACCTCTCAGAACATTATTTCACAATGAGCTTCTAATTATTCATCTCCTCTGATATCAGAATCTGTTTGATAAAAAGTGCTTCTAACACTGGTCTTTTTCAGCAAAAATTGCAGTTCTAGTTTGGTAATGCTATACTTGAAATAAAATAATACATTCTTGGAGGTAAGGGACGTTTTTCTATAAATTTAGCTTGCACATTGTGGAATGAATTCCCATGTATAAATATTTATAGAAGTATTCAAGCTGACAGATTCTTTTCCTGTGGTCCAAAACCAGCCACAGGGAAAAAGGATTGTCCTACTGAGCCTTCTGCAGCAATCAGATGTTGAAAATGTGTTTTGAATGATATTGCTTGTTCTGATAATATTAACCACTGACAACATGCCATTTTTTAGAGGCTCTGAAATTTGCCACCCTCAGTCGTGCTCGAAGTCACTTGGGGATATGGGACTTGAGTTCTGAAAGGAAGAAACCTTTTTAAGTGGAATTAACATATATTGTAATTGCAGCCCAAAAGATTTAGAAAGAATATTTTTGTCGAAGAATTTCCCTCAGGATATTTCCAACTCATCATGTATTAATACACATTTTAACATTTATTTTTAATTTCCATTTACCCCACTACCACCTGAATGAAAGGTATTTATCTTTACAGAGGCATTCCAGCGCTTATTAACAGAATTACGTTAATGTATAATTGGCTGGATTATAAATCCGCATTACTGTAGCCAACAGTATTTTCCCAAAGTTACGAAGATAATAATTTTGCATAAAATGCAGTCACAATACCTGGGAGGAAAAGACCTGGCTTTCCCAAGGATTGGTCCAACCTGAGAAGCAAACAGAGAATTACCAGCAGAGCAAGTACCAATCAACTTAAACTCTGTTGCTAAGCACAGGAGCATAATTTACATGAGAATTTACAGTAGCTCTAAACCCAAACCAAAACAAGCAAAAACATGAGACCAGCATGACTTTCTGCACACACAGTGGGCAGTTTGGCTCTTTAGAGTTTTTCCTCCAAAATCAAACCATATTATTTTTGTTATTTTCATGAGTACTAATATTTCTCAGACTTTCAAGTTGTAACTAAAACATAGTTCTCCTGTGTCCTATGTAATCTAATAACAAAGACTATACAAACAGAATGACTCCTTAATAACATTTGCAAGTATTCCTAGAGCCTCACACAGGCAGATTTAATATCTATATATGTTGACACAGTAGATTCCATTCAATAGGATTTTTTTTTTTCATTTCATTTAAGGGCCAGGGGAGTTCATTCTGGTGTCCCTGTCCACAGCATTAATTTATAAAGAGAAAAGCACTTTGTGCTGAAACAGAAGAGAATAGTTTTGTGGCAAAATATTTCAGCAGCAAACCCCAAACTTGGAGAAAGCGTGTGCATGGAGGAATGTGGGCAGGAAGAAGATCCAGATAGTGCAGCACAAGTGAAACAGATTTCTCTCAGTCGTGGAGAACCACAGAGTGGAAACAAAAAGGTAAATCATAATTTGAAAAATTTTCCTTTTCTAAGAAGAGGACAGAAAACCTTGGATCACACTATAAACTTCACAGCATGCACCTTCATTTCTTTTAATTCCACTTGGAGAAAAAGGAGAGGAGAATAAAGGATAATTGTAAACTTGGTCATAAAAAGGGTTAAAAATGGCTCCAAGTTAAATCCTCCAGATATTGTGCTCCCTGTTGTGCTTGCAATTTTGGACAATTACTGTTCATTAAGTACACATATCTCCTAAAGCCAGCCGGCACTAGAGAAATCAGATATTTCATGAGGTAGACAGGGCCTACCTTCTTTGAAGTTATTTTATGCAAACCATCATGTTGAGGTGTCCTTGGGTGTACTGCTCAATCACGTCCCAGACATTGTACGGCTTCTGAGCTTGCTGGGAAAGGAGGCAGGCAGCACCTTGAAAGGTCAGTATTGGTCAGACTGGATTTTTATTTCAGACAGGCCTTCATTCTATTTTTTTAATCTTCCAGAGCTTATTTGCCTCCCATTTTGCAACAGTTGTTGTAATGAATAAAAAATATGCAGCCATCGTAGGAGGGAATATTTGTTGTGCAGATGGAGCCAAATGATTCCCATTACTGTCAGTTAGAGTCATGTCTTTGTGTTACTCCATATTGAGCAAAATATTAGCCCTTCCTAGTATATTTGGGAAACACAAACCCAAGATGGATAATTTATCTGGGACTCTCATGTGCGGTATCTCCTGGCTCATTCAAGAGCCATCTGTTAATCATCATGTCAGGGGACTGAACCCCAGGGATTGGCCCAACTCAGAACACTTGGACCCAGAATCAAATGTTTCTGAAGACCAAAGATGTCTGGTGACAGAAATATTGCTGCTTGAGGAACAGGGAGGACAGATGCTCTGCATAAGCCAGGAGACTGCCACATGTGGGTTTTGTTTGTGCTCCTTTGTCTTTTGTGATACCTTCGAGATCAGAAAAAAAGGTGCAATTCAAATAAAAAAGGAGAGATAAAAAATGAAAGGTGTGAAAAAACTGCCACCTGCCCAGCTTTATTCCCATCCTAATGAGAATCCAGATGCTTCTGGAAAGCTTTGGTTTCTTGCTGCAACTACTGTGGCTGAATTTTGAAACAAGTCTAGAGAATTTGCATTAAGTGATGTGGTTATAAAAAGTGCAGCACGGTGAAAGTTTAGCAAGTAAAATTAATGTGTGTGTGGAGGTTTAAACACAAATCAAGGCCTTTTTGGAAAGATCAGCATTTTGAGAACCCTTATGGTAAATGTGGGGCAAGATGTCTCCCTTTTTGGCTCTGACTGAAAAAAAGAAGAGGGGGGACAAAAAAGCAAAGGTAAACTGCAAATCTAGTAATTGGAAATTATGGAAAACAGCTCATTAGTCATCTTGTTGTCTGTTTGCACTCTGTCACAGCCTCAGCCAGAGCCATTAGCATAACCATTAGCCATTAGCACTCATGCATTGAACACCTACAGTATGTGCTGGAGTCATGCTCGGAAGGCAGCCACACAATCCTAGAAATTTCAAATGAAAGCATGGAACTGGAATGGAAACAAATCCCGTGAAATGATTGAAGAAGCAAGAGCTCTTCGTGACAAAATGCCTCCCCTGCACTCAGCACTTAACCTGAACCAACACTTCCAGAAGAGCTGTGGCTTTGGAGGTGTGTGTGTGCATTTGAGTGCATTTGGGAGCAGAGGCTTTGCGGGGGAGGGAGGTTTCAGCTTTCAGTTTATCGTTAGGGGTCTTTTGGGGTTTTTTTTTCACCCTTCCCCAGCTCCACATTTTGCAGATGCTGACACATCACTATTTCTGGCCAGAAAAGCAGCCTATTGTCTTCACCCCGAGGAGCAGCGCCAGTATCACTCTTTAGATGGAATAGTGGGGGTGCCTGGAGAGCATTTTGGCTAAATCCTGTGTCCTTTCCTTTGGACACTCTCTATTTAAACACCATGAATGGCGCAGATCCTGGATGTGCTGGGGAGTCTTCCTCTCCCCTCTCCTCCATGGGCTACTATGTGCATAATTAATTCTACTCATTCCCAGTGAAATTTCTTTTCCCTCTCAAAAGAAGTCCTCTGTCTGTTGTCCCTTTTATCAAACCATCAGCTCGGAATCCTGTAGCTGCCAAATGCTGGACACTGCAATCTGCCTGAGTCCTCTCTGAAGCTGAGTAAAAACATCCATCCAGCTTTCACCATTCTTCCCTTCTCTTTTTCCATAATGCTTTAGATCTGGGCATCTCATGTCCTGCCAAACTTTTGTATGATCCCCTGTCATGTTTTTATTAGGAAATGCTAGAACGATACAACTGAAGCCAGGAGGCAATGGGCTTCCGGGGAAGTGTGGTAAATGCAGAACTTGAGCAACTTCTTCAACTTTCATTCTGCTCATAATCCCAAATCCTGGCCATTTGAGCTCAGTGTTCCACAGCCAGCATGCAAAACTAAATAATATTACCCAGTTTTGAAGTCCCAAAATCTAATTAGCATAGGGAGTCCTATATACTGTATTGCCTGGCCCCAAGAAAGGACAAAACAAAAGATTATTCCTTCTTCTTCTTTTTCCCTGTCACTGACTCACAGAATTCTCTCCATAGATTGATGAAATTCAGTTTTTAAGGTTTGGCATGACAGCTACTGGCTGACAGCTCCAGAACACTAGGTCTCTGATAGTCTGAAATACTCTAATTTTTAACCTAACTCATTTATAAACTGATTTTATTTTCCAGAACTGGTGTCTCTATTTTTTTTTTTTAATTTTTTTTTTTTATTATTTCCCATAGTGTTTATCTCTCTGGTATATTTACAATATAATCCTGCTCTCCTGCTTCTTGTTGAATTTAACATACTGACTTCTCCTAGATTTCTTTCAAAAGGTAGAGTTATCTGAAAATACATGTCTGCATGGGGTTAGGAAATATATAAGCTATTGTGTCTGCCCTAATTCAGAGGCTTCTGAGTGCTGGGAGCTTATCTCACACTTCTGTCCCTTGCATTTAAGTGCTCAGTTCTAATCAAACTTCCCTGAAATACAAGTTTTGATTTATTTTTTAAAAACTTCTTCAAAAGGATTATGAAAGGCCATTGACTTGCAGTGGATCCTCTTGGACAAAAAGCCATGATCCTTAAGATGGAAATAACAAGGACTTTGAAAATCAGTCCAGAAGTTAATTTTCCATTTCCATGGCATTTCCAGCCCATGGGTGATGAGAATGATGATATCAGGATTGCATTCCGAACAAGTTTTATCATAAGAAGTTTCACTAAACAGGCAAACTGAAACAGTATTTTCAATGCTGCACATTTAGTTTGAGCACTTTACAACCTGATTGAGGAAATTTAGCAAACACTTCATTAAGGCAGCAAATTTCCAGAAGGCAGATGGAATTTTATAAATATGGACAATTTTATAGCCCTGTACCTATGGAGTCCCTTTTTGGGAAATACATTTGGAAATGTGCGTCACACCTGTGAAAGCAACTTTGCACCCATAGTAGTCATCAGTGAGACCTATTGATCTGTCAGCCATACACAGCACAGGCCTGAACATTCCCTAATTGATCAGATGATTGATAACATTCTTGTTATGATCAGTATTTTTGCAGAAACCCTGACAAAGGTGTTTTCACCCCAACACCAGTGTTTTCTTCACTTTTGCTAGTGGATGGATAAGTATTGGTCAGTATAGTAAAACAAACAGAACCCTTAAAAACAAGTGCAGTAAAAAAAGAGAAGTAAAAAATAACGATGCTGACTCCACAAAGTCAGGGGTTTGTGCCATACTACATGCATGGATCACTGATAATTTTGCCTCCACCATTAAAAAGTCCACAGGTGTGAGACCAAGAACCTCAACAATGCCTTTGACTTGTTATAACCACATTCACCATGACAAGTCCACTCTGAGAGAACCTTCAATGTCACGCAAGCTCACGAGCTGCACTTGTGACTAATCCTGCTGCTTACCTGAAATTTTCTTCTGTCCACAAAATAATGCATTCTCCTGATGACTTTCACAGCTGTTCTGTGTGCTTCAGTCAGTCTGCCAAGGAACACAAACACAGACCGACATCAGCTGGGGGGAGGGGGCAGGAAGGAGGAAAAATGTCTTAATGGAAGATGTTGACCCCAAGCACCAAAATCCACAACTGTGTTTTATCTTTACAATGCAAAACTGCAGCGTAGCATGCTGTGTGTGCATGGATGCTTTGTTCTGCTGCTTTGCCTTTCTGCACGTTGTGGTTCCAAGTATTCAAAACTGATAAGTGAGACGATGAAAGCAGGTGTACAAAGATAATACATGTGGAGGGGATTAGGCAGAATTACTGTCAATGCTCACAACTGGCGTCAGTTTGAAGAATGTGAAATGTTTTTAGAACCATGAGTGCATTCGTTATTTTGCATTTACTAAGTGTTTGCCCATGAGCTCTATTGCACAGAAAAAAGGTTAAAAAGTACTTTGACCTCTCTAGGAAGGCAAGAAAAATCAAAGTGTTGCATCCTAAAAAAAGTAAATTAAAATGAACACAACACACCCTCTCAGCACATGTGGGGGTGTGTGTCTACTGGACATTTTATAACTCAGTTGTATCACTTCACGCAGAGGATCCTGCATTTACAGAACATTAATTGTGACACTTGGCTGACAATTAATGACCGCACCTCTTCTTTACGGTGAATTTTGGCAGGGTAGAGAGGATGCAGGAACATGGTAAATTTTAAGAATGAGTATTTTCTTTAAGGACTGCTTCCCCATGGACTCCTTTATTCACTGAAAATGAGTGAACTAAAGAAAACAAAATTTTCTTTCCAAGGAAGCTGCATTGTTTGGAAATATATGTTCTATATGGACATCATCCTTGACATGTGATGATAACCCTAGCAAAGCTTTCCAGCAAGATTCTCAAGTCCCCTGAAACCACAATCTGCCTCTTCTCAGTGTGTCTGGCTGGGGAAAAGGAAGTATTGGCTTGACCACCTACCTGGGTGCCACAGTTTAGAGACAAAGTCTTTAAAAAGTAGAAAGGTTACAGTGGATTATTTCTAAGTGAAGGAAATAAAAGCTAAACAAGCAGGGACTGTGTTTTAAGAATTAGCATAATTATTCATTTTTATAATTATTCTTTGGGAAAAGTAGTGCTTATCACAGAGTCAGAGAACATGCTGAGTTGGAACAGATCCATCAGAATCACTGAGTCCAGCTCCTGGCCCTGTACCCCAACAATCCCACCCTGTGCCTAAGAGCTACTGATCAGGTGAGATACCACGGCCACAGGCTTTTAAAATAAGCTTTCAGTAGCTTTTTCTCGCTCCTTCTGCTTCAAGTCCCAGAAGAATATTAAATACATGCACAAATAGGTGTCTTTCCCACCTCTATGCCCATATTTCATTTATCTGTGTTTATCCGTGCACATACCCATATAAAGACACTCACACATGCAAACACACAGAAGACAAGGCAGGTTGAGCATGACTAAAGAACCACTTTTGCTGTACACCATCAGCAGCACTGCTGAGGAGGAATCTTTACATTTGTGTAAGCCCATCAAAGGGATTTCAGAAGTGTTACTGACCAGTAGTTTAGCCTGCAGGACCATTTTTATGGTGAAAAAAAATGCTCTCAGCTTGAGATTCAGGGCCCCAGCTGAGCTGCTGTGGCTGCTGACTAGAACAGAGGTGACACTGCTTGCAAATGGCACAGACTTCATAGAGAAATCTTTGTCAGCTCCTACAATTAATTTTTTTCTTTTAACAACCAGAAGAGAATCACAATTTAAGGTTTAGGGGTTAGCCCACCTCTTTGATAAGATAAAGACTTGTTAAGATGAAGCAGTTAAGATAAAACTTGAAATCATCCCCTAGAAATAAATAATGTGAAAGTTCATATATATACTTGAGGGGTTTTTTGTTAGGCTAATCCATATGAGATGGTTCAGCACTGTTTAAACAGGCTTAAATAGACAAGCTTAAAGAAGTTGGAGATGGAACCAAACCAAGGCAGTACTTTCCTCTTAATTCCCCTTCTTCAGCAGAAATTGGGGCTAAAGAACATTTTCCAATGTGTTATCAAGCTAAAGTGTTCAAAACCATGAGACTGAACACTTGAACTTGATGCACAGTTGAACAGGCCTCATTTTTAGAGAGAAAAGTCATTTATTTGTGAAATACAGCTAAGAAGGTCACCCAACTATCATTCCAAAGCACTTGATATCATCATGTTCCGATTGGCAAAACTCACACCAATCTCATTGGGAGAAAATTCTGAAATAGATGTGATTGCTCAGATTTGATGGTCTAACTAGTGTTAAACTGAGAGTCAGAAATGCGTGAAACCTGACCTTGATGGAAAGATAGCATGAAAAAGTGCAAATTCATAGAGTGAGACATGTGGATAAGTCATCTTAATTGCCCCAATAAATCCCCAGGGAGCACAGCAGCTCCAGGTGATAGAGAGCTGCTCCATATGAGATAAATTCCTGCTCTGTACAGCAAGCAGAGCTATTCTGATATTGGGTTGGGGCAGTGTGGCCGTGATCCCAACATTTTTTGAGATTTTAGCTGATTTTCATAGATTTCTGGCCACTAATGTCCATAATGGATAATTACAGCTACTACTGACCAGGTTGCATTTATCCCTGAATGTAACCCAACATATTTACCCTGCTAAACCTTCTATTTTATCCCAATCCCCCTGGATTAGGCAAAACTCCTTCAGTCTTGAAGGTGCCAGTCTGTCATGTGCCAGAAACATTCACCAGGAGAGAACCAAAGGACAGAGATGCTCTAAGGCCCTGCTTTGGTAGTGCTCAGTGGGAGCACAGCACCACTTGCAGCAAATCTCCCGGATATTTTGGGATATACACCTGATGAGACAACAGCCTGAGGGGGGTGTGATGGACACCCCATTTGCACAGCCTTTCCATGTGGCATTTTCTATGGACAAGAGACAGAAAGGGACAGATCTGCACAGAGCTTGTGGTGTCTAAGTCCCTCGGGGGGGAGGATTTAACTCCTTTCATAGCCTGGCTCCCAAACAGCAGGCCCTGAGCACTTGCTCTGAGCAGGAACAGGGGTGGGTGGGTGCCCACACCTCTGTACCTATGGAGCAGCCAAACTCTCCTGCCTCTGTGCACCAGAGGGCAGTGGCACACACACAGACACACAGACACACAGACACACACACGGAGATGCTTTCCAGCACTTCAAAAAATTTAATTATTTTTTAAAATTTACCCAGAAACCCAAGCTTAAGCTCTACACCTCATAAGCATGGAGTCCACCTTACTGGAGTGGGTGGTAAGTACTGGGTGGGTTGTTTTGTCTGTATGTTATGCTCAGAAGAATATAGGTAGGGATTTATTGACATACAATTCCATGCTTTTCCATCTTTTAACCTAAACAGCAGGAAATAAGGCTTTGTCAAAACCCTCCCCTTAAATGCTTGGTAAAGGAGAAGAAAATGACATCTGAACAGAAGTGATCTGGCTTTGGGAAAGTTATGAGCACATAAATTAATAATTGAAGCTTGCAACATCTGTAACTATTATGGATACCATGAAATGTCTACTGAAATAACATATCCTTGGATCCATTAATGGAACTGACATCATCTGTAACTGTGTCTTCAATAGGACCCAAGCCTACTGAAGCAAAGCAGCGTGAGCTCCTTACCTCTCTGCTCAAGGGTTTCTCAGCAGGATGCTCAGTTTTAAAAGGGCTCAAACGTATCCTTAATTACAATGAGTCATTCCTAGTTTGGCTCCTGGGCCATCACTGTGGTAGGGCAGGGAGGAAGGGGAGCGGGTGGTGGTCCTGGATCATGGATGTTCACACAGTCCCTGCCCTGATGGGATGCTCAGAATCACTTGGCAGCTACACTGGAAGGACTGGGGAAGGGGACCCCTCTTGGCTGGCTCAGCCTCCCCTCTGCAGGTTCTGGCTGTGCCCGTATGGGTGCAGAGCCTAGTGGGACAGCTGTGTGCCCAAGTGCCACTTCAGCCTGGGTTTGCTCCTCTGCTCAGGGCTCAGGCAGCTCTGAAAGGCATCACTTTCAGCTAAAACACTTGGATGTATTTAAGTCTAGCTTTTTTTTTTTTTTTTTTCATTATTTTACTGCAGGAAGGCGGTAGCTTAAGCCAAAGAACCCAAACATTTCCTTTTTTATTGAAAATAATTGAACCAGAGGAGAAAATAGAGATGATGAAATCCAAAGCAACTGTAAAAACTATCCTACAAGGATGTTTTTGTAATCCTTCTTTGATGAAGCATTCTGTTTGTTAAAAGCTGGTATTGGCCAGTTCAGATGTACTCTTTTTCTTCTTCTGTATGGAGTCTGATAATTTTCAGTTTAATGTGCTTTGGAGCAGTCAGGGAATATTTTAAGTGAAACAGAGATGCCTAAATGGACCCTAAAGCCAGGCAGAGTTACAACTATTGCAAGCCATGCTGAGGCACAGCTCAGGTCTCCAAACAAGCCTGTTATCAGTGGGATGCATTTTCAGTCCAGCAGCACTTCTTAATCGTTAGAGTTGACTTCAGTGTAGGGATCAGGGGATGGACTTTGTCCAGGCTGTGCTGCAGGGTGGCTGCAGATAGTGGAATGTGCATTCCAGACTGGTTTTCCCGATGTTTATTCAGGTATCATGAGTTAGAGGAGTTATTCAGTGTAACATCATGAGCTGTGGAAAATAAAGGACACTTCAGTAAGGTCAATTATAGCTCTCTGTCCCAATTTGCCCAACTGATTTGAGGATACATGCTCACAGTGCTTGAGTTACTGCTGAGCTTCATTCATTCGTCAGGTTTTGATTGCTTAGCAGGAAAACACATATACAGTCACACTAACTTGTGGGAGCTCTCAGGACCCTTGTACCACGAACCAATATGATTTCGCAAGAGCTGTTTATTGTTTACATTACACTATTTTTATACATTTCTGCAGCTGTAGCTCACACGATCACAGATCTGATTGGATTTCTATGCTGTCCATGCTCCGCATGCACCTTTCAGAGAACCTGATTGGTTCTAGTCCAGGATGGTACCGTTCTTCTTTTTATCTACTTTCTTGCCGTTTTGTTATCCCGTCTTCTAACAGCTTCTTTCCCAATTTAGAACACTTTACATTTCTGTAGCTTCGACGAATTCTTCAGGTCTCTGACAAGGTAGCTGAACATAACTTGGCTGGGGCCTGTAACAGGATTCGAATACCTTACAACACTAACTCAGGTTTAGCACTGGTCCCTGGATGATGTGGTAACTCCTGCCCAGAGTAACATAGAGCATCATCTGCCCCGGAGTTGTCCACTTGCCATTAAGTTCTAAGCCAGCACAAACAGGGACTAGATCAGTGATGGCAACTGGAATGTACAGAAGTTACTTGAGAACTCAGCCCTCCATCTGCCTTTTTGTTTTCCCATCACATTTGATTAAGATTATTCACTTTCCAGCTCTGTTTCTGGGAAGAACACTGATTCCTAGTCCAAACTTGAATTTCCATGTACAATTATTTTAAATGGGCTGATATTTTATTGGGTAAAATTTAAAGGAAATCTTACTTGCACTGAAAGCAAGGGACAGGAAAGGTGGGAACAGAGAAATCAGAAAGAAGATAGAATTAAGAGAGCTTCTCACAGGCAGATGCAGCAGTTGATCCATATGAAGCTACACATGCAATGTGGACCTTCCACTTCTGGAGAAAAGTGGTGGAGATACATGGTTCTCATCACAAGGGAAAGGAGCTTATGTACTGTGGTTTTAAAACTGAAGGAAGCTGCAATGTCCAAATTTAAAAAACAAAAAATCACCTTCCCTATAAATGAACATATTATTGCCTTCAGCTAAGCCCAGCCAGACAAAATGCCTTGAGCCTTTTAAATCATGAGTTAAGAGAAGGTTGCAGCTTGAGTCTGACGTGCAAACACCTGGAACTGTCAGGCAATGATTCTGATTCCAGAGCTCATCCCAAGCCAGGAGCAGCAGAGAAGTACAACATAAATACAACATGAGAGGTTTCCAGTCTTGTAACATTTCCTCAAAGCCTTGTAAAGAACAGATACTTCTGGAGCATTTCTACCACTTACACCATGGAAATTATGTAAGATACTATTTGCACTGAAACCTGAGGGAACATTTCAGAAAATGTTGGCACTACTTGACATTTCCCTTAATTCCTAATCACAACTCCGCCTTAAACCTACCTCATCTCTATTCTAACCATATCCTTACCTGAGCCTTTTCAAGCCTGTGTTTGGCTCAAAGCTACAAATAAATTAGGATCGGCTTCTCTCAAAACAGAGAAGCCTGGAGGCCTATTTGGCTTCACCACGCTCTGCTGACAGTCTCAGTTTGTGAAGGAATGCTGCAGACTCTGCACATCCCTCCTCTGCAGTTACAGTCTCAGGTAGGAAAGAGTACAGAAGTGAGAGAGCACAGAGAGTACAGTTTGCGAGGGGCTGCTTTCTGGGATCTGGTTATATTGCTGAAGATTTTGTAGCATTTGCTGTCTTCACCCACCCACCCATCCCACACACGCTGCTGCCTCTGAGTTCGTTCGAGAACACAGCTGCCTCTACTTCTACCTGCCCCTCTAACCTGACCTTCCCTGAAGTGAATGGGAAAGAAACCAGATTTCCTACAGCAGGGAATTTAGGGGCAGGTAAGACAGTGCAGGCACAGTTCTGAGGGGAAACTGCCAGAAGAGGAAGAACTAGGATATCATTTAGAGGGAACAACAGGCCAGACAATATATTGTCAAAGGAGAAGCAGCAGCACAGGGTGATTTCTTCATGTAGTCCAGGAACAGAATAAAGTAAGTAAAAAGCTCCTGAAAATGATCAAAGGTGGATGTAACCTGCTCACTGAATGTGATTTCATGAAGAAGAAAAGCCCTGAACTTGGAGTAGTTTTTCTCAACCACAGATAGTTGGAGTTTTCAGTTACAAGTTTGTTCTGTAATATTACAAAGTGGGTTTATTGAGAAAGTGGGAGAAAAGCACTGTGTTAGTCCGCTGCTAATTAAAATGAGTAAAATAATTAAATTAAAATAATTAAAATGAGTAATTAGGCTTACCACAGAATGCTCTTGTGTCTGGGAGCCCAACTGCCCTTGAACATCAACTCATCTGCTGAACTGTCTCTGAGAACTAAAGTAGCCATTGGATGTTGTGGATATCTTTCCTCTGTTTTTAGTTGGCAGCAAAATAAAAGTCCTTGGTCTCTTTTCTGCCATTTTATTTCTTCCATTCTTTCTGCAATGTCAGAACAAACAAGATGATGTTATAGGGATGTCTTTTCAGTGTGGAAATGAAAACACAGAAAGATTTTCTTGTTTCTTTTTTTTTTTTTTTCTCTTAAGCACACAGCTTCTAGAAATTGCCTCAATAACTTCCTGTGTTAGCGCTGACCATCACTACTGCTGGTCCCAGGATAGGTGAAATGCTCCTGTCTCCATGCCAGTTCTCATTTGCTTAGAAAACACCCTCAAGCCACAAACCCCTTCTTGGGATGTGGACAGATGCTGGCAGATAATGACACATTTTTAACCCACATATTACAACACTCACTGATCCTAGCAGCTAAGGTTTTTTTTCTCTTTTTTTTAACTTCTCTCTGCTTAAAACTTCGTCTTCATCAATTCAACTTTTAAAAAACGCCTACAGAGCATCTAGCAGGTAAAAGACACTGCAGAGACAGCCATCACTAAGCCCAAACAACTTCTCAGAGATGCCTTTCCGGAATCTGAATAGCCTTCACATCTGTGCAGCAGAGGAACGGGACAGCCTTATTCCATAGGTTCTGGTTTGCTCGCCTTAAAAAAATGCCCCAACCAAAATTAATGAACTTTAAGACTTCATTTTCCTCTTTGCTGTATTCAGCATTTATGGGAACAACGTGGTGTTGTTAATGTACACCAATGACTGAGCGCTGTATTTACGCCTCAATGATTTTCTGTCATGAGAATATAATGCCTGGCAAAGACTGATTCTCTGAAATACCAGTTTGTTTGGGGTCATTAATCTTAATTCCTATCTTGCCTCAATAGGAACGATGATAATAGTCAAGTCAGGGAAGAGTTCTGAGAATTAAAACTTCAATGGCTTTTGGGCTGCCCAAGGCTTTACATTTCTTTTAAAAAATACGTAATTAATTAATCTGCACCAAGTACTAGGGAGAGACCCTGTGGAATTAAGGAAAATGCTTCTTGTGGTTTAAAAAAAAACCAGTGGCTTTTGGCAGGATCTCCCCTTAGTAGTTCTTGTGATTTAGTAGTTGCAGCAGGGGCTATGGAAACACAACTCCTGGGTTCTTGAACTGATTGATTTAACTGGCCTCTGTGTTTCTGGGTGATCTTGTTCAAGTTCTTTTACCTGGCTGTGCTCTAGTTTATATGTCTATAAAATAGGTGTAAAACCTGTCTAAGTCATGGAGGTGTCACGGGGATTTTAAGGCAATTAGCAGTCCCAAACGAAGTAGTATTTTATTTATAGAATGACTCAGCAGGAAAAGAAAAAAAGAGTAGTGACAATATGGTGATAAGAAGCAAGGGATACTGTCGCTGTTGTCCCGGGGACAGCAGACAAACGACATAGACTTTGTTCAGGAAAGAAAAGAATTATTTAATTATTTTAGAGACTGGTTTACATCTCTTTGTTTGCTTGAATGGCGTAGGGCCATTGGTCACTGACCATCCACCTCTCGGACATGATTGGTGAAATCCTACAACACCCATTTGAAGACATTCTTCATCAGTATCATAACAAAGCTGCATAACAATCTTGCACCTGTAGATAGTTTACAAAAACTCTCTAACAGTTTACGGACAGTATCCATGTGAAAGCAAGGACTTTCACATGCACACCAGCAGAATGCTGGAAAATATCTCTGCAAGCAGCTATCAGTGTCTACAGGATACTGCTCTGCAGGCTTGGGATAAACTGCCATGTCACTGACCCCTGAGCAGAGGCTGTTTTCCAAAGCATCCTCCCCTGTCCACCTTCCCTGCTCCTCCTCTCCTGAGCACCTGAGTGATCCGTGAAGGAATTACTTCCCCATTCACCAGATACTCAGCAATGCAAGACACCCACAGCATCTGAAGCCAAACAGGACCATTAGATCATAAATGTGACCTGTTCAACCGTGCAGGGGATTGCATTTCACACAGCTGCCCTTGCCCTGAGCCAAAAACCTTGTGTAGGACTAAAGTAACTTTCCAGAAAGGCATCTGGCCTTGATAGAAAGACCTTTATATACTGTTAAAGAGTGCCTTATATTTTATTTAAATTTGTCAGTATTCAGCTTCTAGGCTCCTCTCTCCAACTGGAATAGCAGAGCAATTTTAGCCTTTTCCAGCCCTGTCTTTATTCCAGGGACCTTCAGGGGTGCCAGATGCACTGCCCATGGCCTGGCAGGTAGACCAGGCTCTGGTGTAGGGAAGAGAGAGTACAATACTGCTCTCTGTGGAATTGCAAGGGGAGACTGAAATCCTACAACATTTTTTTCATTATTTTTCTGCCTGTGGTTTAAATCATGCTACCAGTAATTACAGAGATTCATAATGGAAATGCCTATACTGGCTAGAATGGAGAATGAATGGGAAGGTCTGTTTGTGGAAGTGTTAGAAAGGAGCACAAAAAGCCCTGTGAGGATGGCAGCTGCTAGACCATGAACATCACAGCACAATTATGAACAGCTTTTGAAAATATCCAGTTGAGGAACCCAAAGGAACAAGTTCAGTCAGGAACTGAAAAAAGTTACTAAGAGGTGACGGTAGGACAATACAGAGCAGGGCTGGAGTCTTAACACACTTTGGTAAGGAGACAGAGTAGAGGAAATAAATCCTAATCATTCCCAGAGGTGGCAGAGCACAGAGGAAATAAAAGATCCTGGTCACTGTCAGCTCCCAAAGGCAAAAAACGTTTGGTGGCACCTGGGATCCTGAGGAGATCCCAACATGAAGACTCAGTAGAGCTTTACATGGCCCTCCATACAATGGTAAGAAATCCTGAGCATCCTACCTGGATGCAGATATATTTGTGAGTACCTGGTTATGGGATATGAATCACTGAAACCTGCCATCTTCAAAGAAAATGACTTTGCCCTCCACTGATGTTTTGTATCGAGCCTTGAAACACAACAACCAGTTTATATCAGCAGAAAAGACCCTTGAAAACTGATTCTCAAACTGA
Source organism: Daphoenositta chrysoptera (assembly GCA_013397915.1). Taxonomy (NCBI): domain Eukaryota; kingdom Metazoa; phylum Chordata; class Aves; order Passeriformes; genus Daphoenositta; species Daphoenositta chrysoptera. The sequence goes on from VZRO01000421.1 coordinate 39,298, forward strand.
TCTCCTATTTGATCACCTGCATTCGCCTTTAAAGGTCTTCTCAAAACCACAGATATTCTCACAAGGTCCTTGCAAACTTCCATCACAACCCATTTTGAGCTCCAATGCCAGTTTCTACAAACTCACATGCCAAGAAAGGATATTGCTTTGCCACTGGAGGAACTGCCATTTCAAAACCAGACAAAAAAATCATGTATCTTTAGGAAAAAAAAAAAATAGTGTGCATGAACTCCTTTGCAGACAACAGTGATCATACTCATAGAACCTCACAAAGAACTTTACGTGACCACAGACATGAATTATTATTCCACCCTGTATTTCATGTAAGAACATGCATAAAAATCCTACAGATCTCACTTGTCTAATACTGAGAATATGCAGTGCTTATCAATACTTTACTATAGAAGTAAATATCTTACTAAGAGTTGCAAACATCACTTGTGAAAGCAATCACTAAAACCAGTTTGGCCGAGCTGCTTGTTTCAAGAGATTTCACTTGCCCATTGAGAAACTACTTTCTGTTCAAAGGTTGTGCATTTTTTCTGTACTTTCAGGAAAAGATGCTATCTCTTGGCGTTTTTATTTTTCTGCCAGACCTTTAGTTCAGCCAGTGGATGAACAGAAGGAAAGTGTTCATATACCAATTGCTTGTGACTTACTATTAAAGAACAGGAAAAATTCTGTTTTCATTGTAAGTGAGGAAATCTCTGCCTTCATGCTCTGGGGAATTCTGATTTTCCTGTCTTTGTTTCCATCCTAACACAAAGGAAAAATATTTTAAAAGTCATTATGAAACAAAATATTCTGAAAGCATTTGAGCCTGAAATGATAATATGCTTCAATTCTCCTCTCCCCCCATTTTAAATGCAGTTGAGATTGCAAAAAAGACATATTTTATCCTCTTATAAAATGAATACATTTTATCTGGTTTATGCCTTTTCTCCTCCTATTATATTGTAACTGGGACTCTTCCCTGCAAATATACTCTACACTGCATCATCTGGTGCAAAATGAAGACCACATGTCTCAGAGAAGATGTGAACTGGTTTACAGGATACTATTAAAGAATGGCATATTCATGCTATGAATCCCAAGAAACAGCAAATCATCCTGGGAAGACTCAGTTCAAATACTGGAACGGACTTTGACAATTTTCCACTTACAACAACGTCCTGAATTCTGCCTGCATCGAGTGAGTTTTGTTTTCACTCCTTCTGTTTCAAAATTAAATAAATAAAACCTCCTCTGCTTGTCAAAGTTTTCTCATGGAAAAACTCCATTTTAAAGTGTTTTTTTTCCCCCTTTGAAAGATCTTCAGCTCTTTGTTCACTGGAAGTTATTAGCAAATGAATATCTGATAGAAGCGAAAGATAGCCATTTACTGTTGAGTGTGCACAAGGTGATCTAATTAACAGGATAATGGCTATTACTGCTTCAAAGTCTCAACCTTTGGGGTTTTGATTTTTTTGTGTGTGTTTTGTTTGGGTTTTTTTAATTGGGCCTTGAGGATGCCAGTACTGCAATCAAAAGTGTTTCTAAATAATTATGCACTCATTTAGGTGGCTAACCACCTGAATTGCTGTAACTAGAACACTTGATACAAAGAGTGAATTATGTTAGCACTGCTGAAGGCTGTTTTTAACATCTAGATACAGAAATATGTTCAAACAAAGAAAACCCCAAAAACAAGGGGATCTTTCTTTCATTTGACACATGCCCTCTGATTGTTCTCTGGCAACAATCTGAGGACTCCTTGGAAGCCCTGTGTAAGAATGGAATAAAAACTGGGAATGATGCTATCAAGACACCCACTGAAATGGAATTTTTTTTTTTATCCAAGGAACAGACATATAGACATTGCCTCAAATCAGCTTTATCTTCTCCTTGAGAAACTGGCTTTATTCTGGATCTGAAGGAGCTTACTGCAGAGACAAGGCAGCAGCTCAAGAATTCACATACTCAAGCCCAAATTTCAGTGCTTCAAAAAGTGAAATAGGTCACGATCATCTGTCCATTTGGAGCTGAAATAAGAACATGCTTCTTCTCCTCTAATTTAATTCCTTACACAGAAGTTTCCCAGCATTCTGCTGTCCTCCAACAAGTCCTCACAACACTGAACTGGCTTGATAATGAATTACAGGTGTAGTTTTCTAAAAGTTCACAAACCTATAAACTTCAACCCCATTCCAAAGGAGCTTGACACAATTTATCTTTTTGCTTGGCTATTATACAAAAAGAAACTATGCAAAATCACAGGTTTGGCATGGATTCGAAACAAAACCACTTGAAAGGCGGCAATTTAAAGTGAATTTTCTTTGACAATTTCAGTTTGCCCAAACCTGAAACTCAAAGCAAACCTCAGGGCAGAAGTGCAAACCAGAACAGATAGAAATCGACAGACGTTTACACAACACTCCATGAATCACAGGTACCTCAGCTCACATGACATCAAGCAGAGGCTGACAAACCAGGAATCAGACAGGAACATTTTTGAACATGATCTACTTCACATTTAAAAAAATAATTCATCTCTACTATTACCAGTCTCAGCCACGAAGCCTCATAATCTCAAGCTTTAAACTCTTCTCCCATCCTTAAAATTCCTATTATTATCACTTTGTTATTTCTCAAATTTTCAAGGCTCATGCTGTGAGAACTACAGGGGAAATAAAGCCATTTTATTCTACCCAAACCCATATTTAAATGTGTTCTCTGTAGAATAATCACCTATGTCTGATGAACTGGTGAACCAGTTGAGTCTGAGTGATAGCTGATAATTTCCCTGAATTATAAAGTGTCACAAGTGTAACCAAGACAATTGATAATGGACACTTACAGACTATGAAGACGCTTGAAAATGCACTGGAAGTTTTAAAAAATACATTATCTTTCTGTGTTGCTTTTCAGACACCTCGGATTGCATTTTGAGAACGCAGTTTCCATTCCTGGCAGCCGTGAAGTTAAACCCTGAAAGTGTTTACACACCTCTCCTACACCTTCCAAAATAGCTCTTTAATGGAAGTACCATGGGAATGGGGAACTAGTTAACTTTCCAAATGACTGAGGAAAAATACCTGCATAGGCCAAGATCTGTTCAGAATTAATGAAGGGCTTGATTCTGCAAACCCACATCCAAGTAATTCTGTACATGAATTATTTCCCTGAGCACAGAGGCTGTGGACAGGTATCAAACTATATTCAAAATTAAAGTTTGCAACATGACAGCCTGATTATGCAATTAAAAGTAATGTTGAGGGAGTGTTATTCAGTTATTTATCCTCACTATTTTTGCATGATTCTATTACATATTTTCATATTATTGACAAGAAAATTGGGCATTTTGGAGACAGACACATCTGTATAAAACTCCACATCTAATACACTTCCATGAGTTAAGCTCTTTGGTAACTTTCAGAAAATAATTAAACATGCATTAAAGTATATGAAAAGTTCTAGGTTGTGAGCATAAATATGGATAAATACAAACCTGATTTATAAGCTCAAAATAATCTCTCAAGAGTGATTTAGCAATAGTTTTAATAGCATGAAAATGGCCAATTTAAGGTCAGGAGTAATATAGTTTTGACTGACTTGGCAATCCTTTGTTCTCTGGGTCATGTAAGTGTTGAGTAAATGATAAACCTGTAATTCTATCCTGAGGTCAAGGGACTTCTGAATTGATTTGATATATTGGTCTCCTGGAAAGTTCTTCCAAGGCCAGTACCCCCTAACTGTGTTTATGAGTTGACTGCATTAGTAACTGATAGAGTCATATAATATTAGCAGAGGTGAAATTACCTCTTAAGAAGAGTATGTTCAAATGTGGGATTTTTCAATGAGAGACTGGAAAATCAGACATATCTGTGAGAAGTCAAGTTTCTATAGAGTATTGAAAAAAAACCCAAAACAAACATGACTGAGAAAAGGTTTTTTTGACTTCAGGAACAGAATCAGACTGACTGATCTCATGAACATTACATGGGGAAATCCTGCATCTGTGAAACAAAATAGGGGTAAAAATAAATAAGCCTTCAACTACTCTGACAGACTATGTCAGAAGCATAAATACATTAAAAAATATAAGCCACTGCTCGTTTAATGCAGGCTTTGCTCTGTCCCGTAACACTTGCCATTGAAAATCTGAGATGGAATGTAAAGTGAGATGTTTTCCATTCAAGAATTAAGTGTGCATTATAGCAGCACTTCTTAATTTTGAACCTTTTAATGTTTCCAAATGAAAGCCGTTGCACTGCTAAAGAAATACACTGTAAAGCCCAGACAAAAAGCCTGGACTATTCTTTCATCATCAGGCAAACACTAAAGTTAATGGTCCTCAAAGTGTTTAGGTTTATTTATTTTGCCCAATGTCACAGTCCTGAATTTATAAGAGGTGTATTCAGATTACTCTGTTCAGTTCTGATTTAAAATAAACTCAACAGTAATCACAATCTGAAATCCTTAATAATAACCTGGTGTTAACCTTGAGCACTCCTGTGAAAAATCAGAATTAGGTTCCCCCCACCTCCAAAACTGTAGATTTCATATCAATGTGAATATCTCCTGGTAACTATGAATGTTTCTCCTGGTCAGTCCTTGGCTATCTCCTTCCACTGCTTTCAAATTCCTAGCAAGAGCACTAACTTCACTTGTACTATATAAAAATCCAACAGCTGGTTAGATTAATGACCAATAAACACACACCCAGGTTAAAGAAATATCAGCATCAGAATTAAAACTGCTCAGGCTCTTCCCACAATGGGTTGCAGTGTTTGACCTGGTCACACAGTAAGAATCACTTTGAAAAGAGGCATTATATTGCTGACACTACTTCAGGACCTTCCCAGGTCCTGTCCCTGGTCCCAGGGAGCAGAGCTCAGTGCGTGCCCCTCCTCTTCCCCTCAGGAGAAGCTGTAACTGCGATGTCTCCCCTCAGTCTCCTCCAGCTGAACAGACCAAGTGCCCTCAGCTGCTCCTCACAAGCTTCCCCTCCAGGCCCTTCACCATCCTCGTGCCCCCCTTTGCACACACTCTAATAGTTCAATGTCTTTCCGATATTGTGGCACTCAAAACTCCACACAATATTCGAGGTGAGGCCGCTCCAGTGCAAAGCAGAGCAGGACAACCCCTCCCTGGCCCGGCCGGTGATGCTGGGCCTGATGCCCCCAGAACAGGGATGTCCCTCCTGGCTCCAGGGCACAGCTGCCTCATGTCCAACTGGCCATCGACCAGCACCCCCAGGTCCCTTTCCCTGGCACTGCTTTCCAGCCTCTCATTCCCAGTCTGTCTGTGCATCCAGGGGTGTCCCAGCCCAGGTGCAGAATCTGGCACCGTCCNTCTGGCACTGTCCCTTGTTGAACTTCACATGGTTGGTGACTGCCCAGCCCTCTCACTTGTGGAGGTATCTCTGCAGGGCCTCGATGCCACTGAGGGAGTTGACAGCTCCTCCCACTTCAGTGTCATCAGAAAACTGACTTAGGCTTCCTTAGGGTGCTGTGTCCAGGTCATTAATGACGATGTTGAAGAGCACAAGGCTGACGATGGAGCCCTGCAGAAATGCAGTGGTGACCAGGGCCAGCCTGGTGTCCCCCAGTCACTGTCACCCATTGTGCCCGACCTGTGAGCCCATTGCTCACCCACCATGTAACACAGTCATTCAGCTGTGGGCTGGACAGTTTGTCTGGAAGAATCTTGTGAGAAACAGCATCAAAAGCTTTGCTAAAGTCCAAAAGGATTAATCTCCTGGCTTTCCTGGATCAGCCAGAGGGGTTACCCTGTCATAGAAGGAAATCAGGTTTGCCAAGCAGAACTTTCTCCTCATAAAGCCGTGCTGGCTGTGACCAATGACTGTGTTGTCCTCCAGGTGTTTGTCAATACCTGCCAGAATAACCTTTTCCATTATTTTCCCAGGCACTGAAGTGAGACTCATGCAGCTCTGTGAACGGGATCAGAGCTGTATCACAGGATGATGGGCAGAGCAGGGAGGGGAGGGAAGTGCAGCTGGAGCAGGACCTGCCCATCAGTCATGGAGAGCTTTGTGTTGGCTCAGCCTCAGCCTGACTTCCTCCTTCAGCTCAGTGACTCCACGTGCTACAGCAGGCATCTGACAGCTTGTCAAAACCTGGCAGGTTTGAGAACCAAGTGCTGTAACTGTATCTGGCAGGGGAGAAGGGCAAATTAGCAGTGAAAATAGCCCGTGCTGATTGGAGAATGAGTGCACTTGAACTGGCTGGCTGAGGGCTCACTTACATAAGTATTATTTACATTATATACAAGGTAGAACTCATCTCCTTATGCTGAGCTCAGGGCACAGGCACATTCCTTGCTGAGGGTCAGAGGGAGTTTAGATCAGGTTTAGGCTTTAACTTCAGCAGAAGGCTGAGGGCTTGAAGCAAGGACTCAAATCTGGGCTTAGCTTGCATTACAAACTTCTCCCCAAATGCTCTGTGAGTAGCAACCTCTGACTTCGCTGTGAAAAGCAATAAATTTGAATGGATGATGTGTGGGAAAGAAGATTTAGTGACTAAAGGCTGCCCTCTGTAACACACAGAGTTCTTATAGTTGCAGTCACTGTTTTGTTTTCTAATCTCCATCAAAAGCATCTTCTTAATTCTATATTTTAATTTCTTGGTGTATCAGTACCACAAAATAAAATTTCAGTTTGCTAACATTTATCAACTGTATTTTAAATGAAAGTTATTTTGTGGGAGACACTAAAAGAAACTTCCTTCCTCCCTCTTTTAGATAATATATACTGTATGGAGAGTATATGCTGTATTGTATATTTTCTATAAAAACATTACATTTTAACTTCCTTGGGACTGTGTATATAAGTATTTGTACATGAAATTATAAGATAGGCTTTGAAATTTATGCCATTAATTTCTGTTAATGTTCTAAAAATATTTGTTCAGGCAAATGAAATTGCAGTAAAATATTTTACTACAGATCAGTCAAAGGTTCTCAAAACTTTATCTTCCTAAAAAACAATCTTTCAAGCTATGAAACAGAGTTCCATTTTAGATATCAGAAAGGCAAATTTAACCAGTTTGATTTGATTATTACCATGCAGCTTAACATTTTTGAAATGATCTAAGGTGAAATAAAGTTAAGTTGTAAGCTGAGCTCTAAGGTGAAATAAAGTCAAGTTGTAAGCATTTTCTCTTATTACATATATGTTTTATTTTGTTTTCTAGAAAATTACACTGTTAGGGGCCACTGGAAGTGGATGGGGAATTATGTGCATATTTCCTATTGCAATTAGCACTAAGGAGAGCAGGATGTGTTGCCCAGCACACAAAGCTCCAAGTATACAAATTGTTAATAAATCTGACTCCTCACGAGCCAGAAAGTTAATGCTGCATTCAGAATGATGTGTGGTCCCAGATATGTTTCCGAACATGCTCCTTGGGTTGTCCCAACACCTCAGTCAGGAGCTCAGCCCCACCTGGCGACTCCCAATGGCTTTTACCACACACAGTGGAAGCTCCTGGGCAGTGAGGGAGAGCCCTGTACTGCACAACCATTTCTGCTCACACAGAAGTCCCTTTAATGGCAGCAGCTTTCCCTCGGGAAGGTTCCAAACAGCCCCCAAATCACAGGCACAGTATCAACAGTTTTCCTGCGTGTCTTCATGGAAAGCTGTTTCCCCTTCTCTAAATCCCCACCTGAAGACCATGGTCAGGTGAGCTGGAGTCCCCAGGAGCCCACAGCTTTCCCACAAGCTCAAGCAGAGCTGAAGACACCTCTGAGCCCACCTCACACCTCACACCTCACCCCCAGCATTCTGGCCAGCCCCAGCTCCTGTGGGAGAAGGCTCCTCACTGCACCCTGCAGCTCCTGCTCCCAACCCTGCTCATGCTGCCTGGCCCCGACCACCTGCAAATGCCAGCTGCCAAAGCTTGTTCCCTGCCCTGCCTCCTCTGCAGGAATCCCACACCTCTGGATGCCAACATCCCTCGGGGTGCCCATACTGCACACACTGAGCAGCTGCCCGGTGCCGAGGGGTTGTTTCAGATAATGGGTGACAAGGGAACAGCACAGAGAGATTCATGACCTGTGGCCATAGACTCAGCTTTAGGAATTTACACCAGCGATTTACTAATCCACACGAATCTTTTAGATGTGCCCAAATACTTCTTCCCCTTGCTGCATTAGTGTGTTGCCCAGCAGATGGAAACAGTTTTTCTTCCTCTAATTCCCATGTCAGCAGCAAGCAACAGCTCCTTGGGCTTGTGTCAACTTTACAATTTTCTTTTTTTTTTTTTTTTTTAGGGCAGTAAGGGCATATTTTTCTTCTTCTTTTCAGATTGAACACAATTTTCTTGTAGCTCACATCTCACCTCTAAACACAGTAATCTTATGGTCATCTCTGATGTTGTTCAAAACAAAAGAATCAAGAACACCAGTAGTCACACCCAGATCTCTAAACCAGTTCTCTACATAAAGTTTGCTGTTTTCCATTGCAATGGATTCTAGTAAGACAGGAAAGAGAAAAAATCTGTTATATTACAGTATGTATCTGTATCTCCTTCGCTGCTGGCCCACAGAACTGTTTTACAACCGAAGTCTTGAATCAAGGACAGGATGTCACTGTGTCATTAGTGCTAAGGTATAATTTTGTTTATTGAACAACAGCAAATGCATTCCAGAAATAAAAATTGTTGATAAAATTAAAAGAATAATGTGAGGGTAGCAGCATCAACAAAGAAAGTTTAGGAAATGCCATATGTTAGGTTCCTTCACAAACTCAGTTGAAGCCTCTATGCATTAGCATTATATTAGGATTTCTGGAGTCTTCAAAATGAGTAGAAATATATTTAGATATTATCTTCTGCACTATATTCAGCAGAGAATGGAGAAAGTTTGCATTAAAATGTATTCATTACCACAGTCTCCTTTACTTGACTTATCTTGACTTTTGCAATAAAGTTCAGGTGACTGCAATTTTTATGTGGGTTTTTTGTTTTGTTTGGGTTGTTTGTTTTGGGTTTTTTTTTGAATGTAAAGAAAATGCCATGCAGGAAAAATAGCACCCCAGTAGGGAAGCTTCAGTTCTTGTATTCATTTAAAATCTGGGTCACTGCACAAACATTAAAATAATCCTAAACCAAACAGACAGCCCATGCTTACAGCCAAAGAAAGGTGGTGGGGAAATTAGGTGCCTGGGTTGAACTAACAAAGGTGAGAGACTGAAACACTTGAAAATGGACTGGCCACATAATTCAGCCACTAACCAGCTTCAGCTGTGAAGGAAAAACTGAAGCCACCACATATGTGCCTTTATTCACACATGATAGCACATGGCAGGGTCAGCAACATGAAAATCAAAAACTTTGTTTGTCAAAGGTCTGAACTAACACGCACACAACCAATTCCATGTAAGAGGAATTTGTACCAAATTGGAAGTTAGGCTAGGCTTGGATGTCTGTGCAGCTTTCCCAGTGACCTTGGCTACTGTATGTTCCTCAGAGGCCTTAATTTTGTCGAAGAAGCTGATTGAAAACTCAGTGAAGAACTAAAGAAGTTGCAATGAACAGATGACACAATGTCCCACTACCAAAACCCCCAAAGCATTGAAGAAAAAACTTAGTACAAAAGCTTTCTATTCACCTGGAAAATCAGAAAGCTCAAATCAGTGTCCACAGAGAAACTTAATTTCAGTTTTTTGGGTTTTTTTAACATACTTGTGGCTCATAGTTTGCAACTTAAGCCATGGTGCCTAACAGAAGTGGCTTTGTGTCAGAAATTTAGAATACAAACTTTAAACTCAGACATTAATTCAGATCCACCACGGCAGATCAGGATGGGAGATAGACACAAAAGCTAAAACTTTAATGAAAAAATGCAATAAAATAACAAAACCACACTGCTGAAACTTCTGACTTTTGTGCCTTTGACTTCATGACCATGAGGTTTCACTAAAAGTGTTTGCATTGAATATATTTCCTTTACATTCTTTTTGGAGATGGATTCACATGAGAATTGCATCTTCATTTCCTGGGATTCCATCTGCTCCCACTGCTTGTTGTTCACCTGAAGCCATAACCCGGTATGAGCCTTTCACAAATGGCTCTTGGGGACACAATTCAGGGCTTCAGGTGAGGAACAGGTACAAGAGTAAGATTAAATCTTCAGATTCAAAGGTCTCCTTTTCATTCAAGCTTCCTTGGTAATAAAGAATGAGAGAGAGTGGGGAAAAATAAAAAAAAGAGAACAGAATATGTAGCAGTGACAGAAGTGTTCCTAAAGAAGATGTTGTTTTGAATTTTTTCTTCAGAAAAGTTCCTGCCTACATGGGAAGAGTGCTAGCTTGACAGAATGGGTAACATGAACTCCCTCAGAATGAATGATGTTCTGCCAAAGCTATAAAAAAAGTGTGAGAATGAAATGACTTAGTCACCACTAAAATCATAATTGTACACTCACACAGGTTAGAAGTGCAGTTCAATCCCTTGTTAGCTCAGGGCTAATGTCAAAGTTAGGTCAGGTTGCTCAGGTTGTGAGAATCTTTGGTACAGAATCTCCAGTTATGAGGTAATAATAACCCCAGAGGCCCATCAGACTGGCAAGATGTATTCCAATATCACATAAAGGAACTGGGATCAGCTTTGTGGCATGAAAATCACCAGCACACTACAGAGAAATACAAGTAAGCACAACACTACAACTGCAAATATTTAAGAAAATTTCAATCACCATATGAGAGGTTTATGGAAAGGATTTTGGAAGGGCAGCAGAAAGACCAGCTTCTTTCCCAAAAACTACTAATGAACTGTTGTGTGACCTCAGGCGAAACCACTTCAGTGCTCCATCCTTCTGCCTCCTTCCCCACTGCGTCTATTTAGACTGGGAGTGCTTTAGGGACAGGGACTGTCTCTCCCTGTCTGTTTACACAGTGTCTCGCACAGCCAGCCCCTGATCCTGCAGGGGACCAACAGATGCTATTGCATTACAGAAAAATAACAAGAGTGACAAGGAAGATGTAACTAAATTAGGCAAATGCGAGAGGAAGCTTTGTTGGGTTTTTTGTTGAAGAGTTTATAATGACTGCAGATTTTAATGCACAGTTAGAGCAGGCAAAACCATCAATGAAAATGTAGGTAGGGGAAGAACAGCACAAACTGAAGGCTCAAGATCAGCTTTGGGTCTATTAATGGAACCTACAGTTAATTTGTTAGAGCTGATTTTTGTTGCAAGTGATATAGCACGTTTTCATTTCCTTATTTTCAAAATGGGAAGATACTTAAATGATTTTAGAGACAGAAAACAGATTAATGATGATTGTGCTTTTTAGTGAAATTTCACCCAGTTGTCCCTCATAATGATACCAATAACTTGTTTTATATTCTTATCTTTAAGGGTATCCTCTTTACTTTCCAAGTTTCAACGAGATATCTGTAATGACTTTTCAGTATTATCCTCAATTTCTTCTCAAATTAATTTCAATGTTGTAAGGCACTCAGATTCTG
>VZRO01000423.1:225-69747 GCA_013397915.1 Daphoenositta chrysoptera
GGCGAGACTTCGGGCGGGGCTGTCGCTGTCGCGATACTTCTGTCACGAGCCTGCGCGCGGGCGTGCCCAGGGTCCTGTGGGATCCCTTGGGGTCCGACTCGGATCACGGGATAGATCCGGTTGGAAAAGACCGCTGAGATCAGCGAGACCGACCCATGCCCGAACAACACCCTGTGAGCCAGACCGTGGCACCAAGTGTCACGTCGTCTTTCCTTGAACACCTCGAGGGACGGCGACTCCACTGCCGCCCTGGCCAGCCCTTCTTTCAAGAATTCTTTCCTGATACCCAGTCTGAACCTTTCTCGGTGCAGCTTGAGACCCTGACCTCTTATCCAGCCATTGTCCTCGGCCTGGGAAAGAGGCCGACCCACATCTGTCTGCATCCTCCTTTCAGGCTGTTGTAGAGAGGGATAAGGCCACCCTCGAGGCTCTGTTTCTCCAGGCTAAACAACCCCCGTTCCCTCAGCTCCTCCTCATAAGATCTGTACTCCAGACCCTTCACCAGCTCTCTTGCCCTTCTCTGGAACAGAAGTGGTCCTGCAGTGTCCCAGTATCGGTCTAAGCACCACAAAGCTTCAGGGTTTCTCTTTTCCCTCAGAATTCCAGTGTGGAATGGGTTGCTACTGCAGCCTCACCACTCAGTCGGGATCCTGCAGGGCTTTGTAAGAGCCCCAAGGAGCTGTGACTGATGGCAGCCAGTATTAGATGTGTCGTGCTGCCAGGGGCCATCAAGGAGCAAGGCCTTTGGTCTTCTGTATTCAACAACCTGAGAGAGCAGCCAGCCGGGGGTTTGGGCTCTTCTCCCAGGTAACAAGTGACACAATGAGAGGAAGTGGCCTGAAGTTGTCTTAAACAGGAGAGGTTTAGATTTGGTATTAGGAAAAATTTATTCACTGAAAGGGTTGTAAAGCATTGAAACAGGCTGCCCAGGGAAGTGGTAGAGTCATCATCCCTGGAAGTGTTTGAAAAACAGGTAGATATGTCACTTGAGGATATGGTTTAGTGGTGGACGTGGCACACCTGGGTTAATGGTGTGATGATCCTAAAGTAATTTCTAAACCTAACAATTCTGTTCTGTGGCTTGAGCTGCATGGTGCGCATGCCTGCAGATTCTTGTGAAATAAGACGTGTCCAAAATCCATCCTGCAACTGCCTCTGTGCAAATATGAGCTAAGGCCAAAGATGTGTTTTGGCCTTAATTTTTCATGTTTTATTTGAGAGGTGAGTGGCATGTTCCAGGCTATTGAGGCAGTTGCAAAAGTACACTTAGTCTGGGACTCCCAAAGGGTTTTATCTAGTATGAATAGAAAAACAGTTCTTGATCAGCTCTTGGGAAGCAGCCAGTACAGGGCTAGGATGTGGACTTAGGCAATCTTGCGTTGGAATGAATCACTCTTTTCCCAAGTGTTGGTATCTTTTTCTTTCTTTTGCCAATAATATGTAGTTTGCTAGTAGTGGTATAAGATTGTAAGTAGAAAACACAATGCAATAGTGTGAGTTGGTCGGGTAAGCACAACACAGGCAGATGTTGGCATTGCTGCTTCCTCTTTGGTGGCACCTCGGCAGCCTTGCTTTTGAATAATGTGTTTAGCCAAACGCATCTTGCTGCTGACTTCCTGAGGAAGGGGTTGAGAAAAGGAAAGTCCTGTTTTGTTATGAGCTAATAATTAAACAGTTGCGTGCGTGAAATAAAAGACACATCACAGTCTGTTGCATTGCCAAAAGGCGTGGCAGCAAATAATGCACATGGGAACTATTTCCAATGAAAAGTGTCAAAAGATACTTTTTTTGTAGTGGACATCATGAAGTAAGTACCCCTCTCCCAGTCTGCAGTACAAGATCCTTCTATAGGATTGCGTTAATTAAAAAAAATCAGTCAGAATACAACTTTCTGGCTTGAGAATTATTTTTACCAATTTTTCTCGCTATTTTCTTCCAGGTACGCCTTGCGACAGGGCCGAGACAAAATAATGGGATTTTCTACGAAATTCGCACATACGATATTAAGCCAGCGAATATGAAGGAGTTTTTGGAATTGGCCAACAAGCACTTTCACCTTCGCACAGCTCACTCGGAGATGGTGGGATTCTGGTACACGGACCTGGGAGCGTTGAATAAGGTGCTTCACATTTGGAAGTACGGTATGGTCCGCACCCCTTCGCGCTGCTCTGCTCTCTGTGTGTTCCCTGTCTCCTAGGCAAGAAGGTGAGGGGAATGCTTACCTGGCTTTTATTTGTTGCTCTTGTTGTGAGGAGGGGCTCCAAGAACACTTCAGAGCTTGTCAGGACAACTTTGACGTGTTGGGATGAGAAAGTTACAAATGTTCTTGAACAGCAGTCTGTGCTCAAAACAGGTATAATAGAGGAATTGTGGCAGAGTGTTTCCTTCATGGTAAATATTTTTAACTTAGGGCCAGTTCCACAAATGTCTTGAAACTTTCAAAACTAATGGAAAAAAGGAAGTATGCACACAAATGCAGTCTGTGTGTGTTTATATGCTGGTATAATTGTTCTTGTATTTTAGCTCAGAGTACCAGTCATTCCCCTTAAAAAAGGAGCATGCAGTTTGCATGCTTAAGCTCCTTCTGCAGTGGGCCTGTACTGAGGTAGGAAGCCACTCCACCAGGTTTGACTTCTCAAGTGTGCAGAGTGTTTTTGTTGCAGCTTTAGCCTTGCTAGCAATAGGACTTTTGCAGTATAATAAACTTTTTATGTAGTTGGAGTTGGTGTTGACATGGAAGGTGCAGGTGAGCCAAAAAAAAGCTACAATGACACCAAAAACTAGGTGTAGTGGCTGTGGTTTTTGTGGAGCCCAAGGGAAGTTGATACTTGGGTTACAGAGGAGTGGGAAGGCACACTGGTATAATTCCCCTTGAACACCTGCTGCAGTCCAGGTGTGTCTGCATGTTGAGACAGTGTGCTCATTGAAGTCCAGTGCATCCACAGTACCTGTTTAGATTAAAGGATCGCCCCTTTTGTTTTGGAGGGGTGAATCATGGAATCATAGACTCAGAGAATGGTTTGGCTCCTCTCAACCATGTCGCTCAGAGCCCCATCCAGCCTGGCCTCCAACACTTCCAGGTTTTGGGCATCCACAGCTTCTCTGAGCAATCTTCTCCAGTGGCTCAACATTCTCACAGTGAAGAATTTCTTCATTATATCTAATTTAAATCTTGCTCTATCCCAGAAGGTATTTAAGGCCAGGTTGGATGGGGCTCTGAGCAACCTGGTCTTGTGGAAGGTGTCCCTGCACGTGGCCAGGGGGTTGAAACTAGGTGATGTTTACAGGTCCTTTCCAATCCAAACCATCCTGTGATTCTAAATCTCCCCTCTGTCAGTTTAAAGCCATTCCCTCTTGTTCCATCACTACATGCCCTTGTAAAAAGTCCCTCTCCAGCTCTCCTAAAAGCTCCCTTTAGGTACTGGAATGCTGCTGTAAGGTCTCCCTGGAGCCTTTTCTTCTTCAGGCTGAATAGCCCAAACTCTTTCAGCCTGTCTTCATGGGAGAGGTGCTTGAGCACTTGTATCATCGTTGTGGCCTCCTCTGATGTCTGTCACTCTTCCCTCTTCCACCAAAGCTGTAACGCCATCACAGAAGACCACCAAATTTCTCAGGCACGATTTGCCCTTAGTGAAGCCATGCTGGCTGTCACCAATCACCTCATGATCTTCTATGACCCTTCTCATAGTTTCCAGAAGGATCTGCTCCTTGATCTTGCCAGGCACAGCAGTGAGACCGACCAAGCTGTAGTTGTGCAGTTCTTCCTTACGTCCCTTTTAAAACATGGGCTGCCACAGCTTCTCAAATACGATGAATAGTGGCTTAACCACTTCCTCTGCCAGTTTCCTCAGAACCCATGAATGCATCTCATCAAGTCACATGGACTTGTGCACCTTCATGTTCCTTAGATGGCCTCAGACCTGACTTTTTTCCTACCGCAGGTGGTTCTTCATCACCCCCAGCCCCTGCCTTTGCCTTCTGTGACTTGGGTGGTCTGGCTGGAGCACTTGCCAGTGCAGACCAAGGCAAAAAAGGACATTGAGTACCTCAGCATTTTTATGACCTGGGCAGCCATGTCTTCCTTTTCCTTCATAAGAGAGCCATACATCTGTCATTATTTTGAGTTCAGTTGCATTTATAAATTGTCCCACTTCTCAGAACATTTTAGTCTTGGCTATTGCTGCTATCTCTCAATTAAAAAAAAATTAATAATCTATGGGAAACTTCTAAAATGCAAAACTAAGGGAAAGCCTATACCTTTTGTTTCCTAACAGTGTTTTACATGTCTAATTGTGGTGGTTCATCCCCCCCACCCTGAGACCACACTACGATCTGAGAAATGAACAAACTTTACAACATCCTTCCTCCTTGATTCATCAGACCCCTGCTTACATAATTGCTATATTTACCTCTTTGTCCCAAGATGCTGATATTTCTCAAGGTTCTTCCCATTCTCGGACGCTGGATTTTTCTGTTGTAATATTTGGAGCTGTCTGCATACATATATTGCTTAAGATGCCACTGCAGCCTAAGCAGTTGAAATTCAGACACTCTTAATTAAGTGGATTTGTCTTTCAATAAGAAAAAAAAAAAGAAGAAAAAGTTTAGCTTTTGAGCATTTAACATCTTTTTATGTAACTGAACACACAAACATTACTTCTACATTTTTAATGTCAGCTTATATAAGCCAAACCACATTTATTTTTTTCTTGGTAGGCTATTACTTCTCCTGCATTTTTTTCCACTTCACTTCCGTATCCACTGTGCTTTCTCCAAATCTTTTCCTCAGTAACTGTTGTCATCTTTTTTAGCAGTAAAATTGCTTAACTTATTTTAACTCTTCTGTAAACTTCCTTGGAAAATTTAATTTGGCTTGAATCCATTTTAATCTGAGAGCTAAAGCAGATTTTAAAGGAAGTTTTGCAGAATTTAAAGGAAACTCACCACATCTGCGACGAGCTAATATGATGTCTAAAAATACCAGTTCCAAAATTAGATAAGTGCAGTTTACCTTCTTGTAATTACACATTTTGATTGAGTCTGATGTGACATTAAATGCTTTTTTTCATGGTTTTTTTTCCTTTCTTACAGATAATTTTGCCCACAGAACAGCAGTCCGGCAAGCACTAGCCAGTGACAAAGACTGGCAGGGAAAATTCATTTCTGTGGTTCTCCCCATGATAGAGAAGCAGCACAATGAGGTTGCTTATCTGGTGCCCTGGTGTCAACTTGGGAAGCCTCCAAAAGAAGGGGGTGAGTTTATCTTTACTTTTGCTGATTAAAGTTACCGACACTAACAAAAAATGGCTTAAAGTTTAAACCAGGTATTGCATAGTTTTATGATCCCTTATGTAACAAGTTCATGTACATGCACCCATGTGGAAAAGGTGACATAAGACAGATGAGGGACAGAGTTTTCAAGGAGTTTACACTAACACACATCTATAACTGACTAGATTCCTGATCATTAAGGTTATTAATGATCAGGATTGTGACTTGCAAAATGGCAATGCCATAGTAGTGGTCAGAACCGTCATCCCGGACTTCCTTTGTCTATCTATCAGTGAGAGGGTATTTCCTGGATAATAGTTCCCTTTCACAGAGATTTTCCGCTTACCAGTTTGCTTTGATGTTACTGCTTCTTTCACATAATAGTTTAAAAGGTTCCCTACTTTTTTAAAGATACATGAAAGTCAAGCATACTTTGTAACAATCAGGTTAGGTGTAGAAGTGATGTCCCTATGTATTCTAATTCTCTTCATAGCAAATTTGACGTTAATAGTACTGACTGTTCCCCAATTTATGAACATTGGCAGACTTTGTTGCATGAAGTGACAGGGAACAGACCTTGCTTCAGCCCCCAGCACATGTATAGATACAGTAATCTTTGTTCTTTATTTCCTCAGGATTCAGAATTTTATGCTGCCACTGTTGAATTTGAAAGCAGTCCACTTTTTTCTAAAATCTGGAGAGATGACTTTTCAAACACTGTTGTAGTTTGTACACTTGTAGTTTGCTGGAGAATGACACCAGACACTGCCAAATAGCAAGTTTCTGGCTTTCTATTACTGTGTCTGTCTAACTGTGATTTGAAGTAACTACCTGAACGGAAAGAAGACAAGTAAACAGGACTGGAGTTTTTTAGCAAATTATGCTGTGTCTCTACAAATAATGGAGATTGCTTGGCATAGCAGAGGTGCTGAACTAGTCCTGCTGTTGGTTTTGCTGTCAGATCTTACTGTGACCAACTGCCAGGAGTCAAAGGGGTTTGTAATGTCATAAACCACTTCAATGCCAGAAAACATCACCAGTCTTAGAAAAGACAACCAGCGTTGCTCAAGCAGCCACCCAAATCCCTCGAACAAGTATGAGCACTTGTGATATCTGCAAAGTAGTCTGAATCTCCTGAAGTTTCCCTGCAATGCTGAAAATAGCTAAGTTGGGCTTTGTGTGAAGCCTTGTGTTCTTCAGGGCCCTGGTACTTACATTTACACTTGAACTAACTGCAGTTGGTGAGCCTGTGCTCTGGTGAGCCTCTGGAAGCTGTGAGTTCTTGTGCATGTTGGGAGGAAGGGGCAGTGTCCTGCTGTCCCCAAATGGCAGGGAAACGTCATACTGGTTTCACAGCAAATACATTGTGGCCATGGATACACTGTTCAAGATCTGATATATTAATTTGTATTTCCTTCCTTGCGTTAGTGTTTGCCTTTTCTTCTAGGGGTGTATGAGTGGGTTACTTTCCAAATGAAGCCTGGTGGGCCAGCATTGTGGGGTGAAGCATTTCGAGCTGCAATCAATGCTCACATCAACACAGGATATACCAGGCTGATTGGTGTTTTTCACACAGAATATGGATTACTTAACACAGGTACTCACCAATTTCTGATACAGACTTTGGCATGGGAAGGGGCAGAGGCAGAGGGGCAAGCCCCCATCCTGGATCAGGATTGGCCAGCTTGCTGAAAATGTTGGTGTGGATCACCAAAGTCCTGTAAACAGTCCTTGAACCCAGCTTTGTGTATTGGGTTATAGGCTTAAGCCAGTTGCCACAATCTCAAGACACTCTCAGGTCTGATGTTGAAGTCAAACCATGTAATGGCTCACTAAAAGATCCCACCACTGGCATGCCTGGAGAATTGTTTCTGCTCACTGCAAGGCATGTAACAGATGAAAGCAGATTGCTAGGACTTACAGTACACGTTGTATTGCAGCGTAATAGCGTTCAGCTGACTTTCTTCATACTTTCTCAGTCCACGTGTTATGGTGGAACGAGAGCCCAGACCACCGGGCAGCAGGAAGACACAGTGCCCATGAAGATGCCAGAGTCGTAGCAGCTGGTAAGATGTGATGGATCCAGAGAACTCACTTGTGTTACCTGCGTGCATGCTGAGAAAAGTATTACTTTTCATTGGAATACTGTCTTAATTAACATGCATTTCATTTCAGTGCGTGACAGTGTCAGATTCTTGGAGTCCCAGCAAAATGTGCTTCTGATTCCTATGCAATGCTCACCGCTGAAGTAACCTTCTTCTAAAGGATGTAACTGACAGCAGAAGAGACAAGATGGAAGTGCTGTCAGAAAGTGACATGGATCCCCTAACCCTCATGCGCTTAGCTGTTCTTCAGTTGAGAAAAAATGGATGCAAAATGCCGATCCACTATCAATGTAAATCAGCACTCTAATACCAATTGTTAAACAGAAGTTTCTGGTGATGTTCCTACATCTCCAGGAAAAAGAACTTAAGCCATATCATGCCACAAACCATGCTTCACCAATCTTTTCTTTTAATCTCCAAATTCTTCTTACTATTTTGCATAGCTAGCTAGATCACTTATCAAACCGAGTAAGTTAAGTGCTCTTGTCCAGCATTCCAGCCAGGGATGGTATCATTTTTATAACATACTTTGATGCCTCTTACAATTGTAATATCTTAGTTATTCCATACAGTTTAAGAAGGAAAGCTGTCACATATATCTTACCCAATTACATTTTAATCAGACTTCTCATGGGGATACTTTATATTCATTCTGAGAAATGTAAAACATTGGTGCTGCTGGAATTGCACTGAAGTGCAACAGTGGGGCTGATTAGGTAGTGTAACCTAATGAGCTCTACCATGAGACTCTTTACTTGCTCACTTGTTCACTTCAGCCTTTTCCTTTTTTTGTTCATTAAACACTGCCTCAAAACTGTCAGTTACCCACACAAGCTTTGGCTTGGGTATTTTGTCTAGGGTGCTAAAGCTCTTCTTGTTCAATTGTGTCGTCAGACTCAACTGATTTACAGGTGCTGCCATTCTTTGAAATATGCTTTGTCAGACTGTTAAAAGCTAAATAAACAAGCATAAAGCATTAATTTTTAGTGTTTGTGGCTCAAGTTCTTACTCTTTTTAAACTATGAACTGATAAATCCCATTCTCCAAGTACAGTACTTATTTTGCAGGTCTTGCCTTTTGGTCACTAACACGGTGTTCTAGAACCATTAAGCTAGAGTGAACAGCAGTAGGGCAGAGGGTATGTGGGCTGAGAAGTCAAACTTCTATTTTTTGTACAGTGGTACAGAGCACCCTCTTCTGCAATTTATAGGTATTGACTAGAACTTGCAGAGCACTTGGGAGGCTTTTCTACATGTTAATCATGGACCTGCAATGAGCAATGGAGTACTGAAGTATCTTTGTGCAGTTTGCCTAATAATTATTGCTTCTTCAAAGCGCATCAAGATGTCACAGAAAGCACTAAAACCATTATGCTTGTGTCCAAGGTGGATGGGAGGGGATGTGACTGCTGTAGTTAAGGGAGTGTAACAGGTCCCAGTTACTATACCCCTGTCTTCATACACTGCTCCCTCCAAAGCCATGTTTTTGGCGTTCTCAGGGTGAAACAAATACATATTCAGAGACCGTTACATTTTACAAACCAACTTCTTAAGGTACAAAGAGCTGATGAACCAGCATATCATTCAGAACATTACCTTACAACAGTTCTCTCAAAAGAAGACTTTTCTAATAACAAAAAATGGGGAGAGAGTTAAAAAGAGGTTTTTTTCATTTGAATGCAAGGATTGTTTTACTGGGTTTTATTTGGTTGTTTTTCTTTTTTTTAATTAAAACTATTTTCCTTAACACTAGCATTGAGAGTAAAGAACATCCAAGATGTTAGAGGTGTGCTTTATCCTGAGGTGCCAGCTGGACACTAGATTAAAACAGAAAACCCAGGAAAGTAAGAGGACTGGGCAATCATCAACCACAGGAAGTTCAAGGGAAAGTGCCGGATTCTGCACCTGGGGTAGGGCAACCCTGGCTGTACAGACAGGCTGGGAAACAAGATGTTGGAAAGCAGCAGGAAAGGGTCCTGGGGGTCCTGGTCCTGGCAAGCCAAACATGAGCCAGCAGTGCCCTGGCAGCCAGGAGGGCCAGCCCTGTCCTGGGGTGCATCAGGCACAGCATCACCAGCCGGGCAAGGGAGGGGATTGTCCTGCTCTGCTCTGAGCTGGGGCGGCCTCACCTCGAGTGCTGGGGGCAGTTCTGGGTGCCACGATATAAAAAAAGATACGAAGTCATTAGAGAGGGGTCAACAAAGATGGTGAAGGACACTGAGGGGAAGCTGAATGAGGAGCATCTGAGGTCCCTTGGTCTGTTCAGCCTGGAGGAGACTGAGGACAGACCTCATTGCAGTCACAACTTCCTCATGAGGGGAAGAGGAGGGGCAGGCACTGATCTCTGCTCTGTGGTGCCCAGTGACAGGACCTGAGGGAATGGCCTGAAGCTGTGTCATGGGAGGTTTAGGTTGGATATTATAAAAAGGTTCTTCCCCCAAAGGGTGGTTGGGCACTGGCACAGACCACAGGAAATAGTCACAGCACGAGCCTGACAGAGCTCAAGAAGCGTTTGGACAATGCTCTCAGGCGCATGGTGTGACTCTCGGGGATGATGTGCAGGGCCAGGAGTTGGACTCGATGATCCTTTAGGGTCCCTTCCAACTCAGCATATTCCGTGATTCTGTGAAATTTTAAGTGGCTTCTTATCTCAGGATGAATTTTCCTGATAAGTATAACTTCAAGAATTGGTTGGATACTGGAACTTGGTTGATAGTGATACTATAAGCAGTAGCAGACAACATTTTAGTATCAGTTTTTCCTTGAGCAATCACACTATTATTCTGCTTTAATTTGTAAACTGCTGTTCAAAATCAACTGAGTGTATAGGGTGTTTTTTATCAAGGAGGAGCAGTCAGCAACTCTCATCTCTGTAATAAAAATTCAGAAAAAAAATTTTAAAAAATAAAAAAATTCCCCAAACTTGAGTTGGGATTTAAACATCCAGAGAAGTTTGTTGCTTTGCAGTTGGATTTGACACTTAACCAGTCACTTGCTAGACACCTTTTTATTTACTAAGTTCAGAAGTTTAAAGTAGCACTTACCTTTCTATCTTCCATCTCCTCATTTACCTGAAAATAGTATATCTACTCTGTACTGATTTTTAGAGCTACTGAAATCTTACACATCAAAGTTCCCAACAAAATAAAACCAGGCAAAACAAAAGCTTGTAGCAGCACTCCTCAAAATATCAAATGCAAAAATTACACTTGTGAAGACCAATGGTGCTACAACAGCTTTATTTTTTACTTAATACAAGGCAATTAGAGTGCCTTTTAATACTTCACATAACAGATATTAGCAAATACAAATATATATACTTTTTTTTTAATGAAAATGTCCATTTAAGGATTTAACTTAGAAATTTCAGTTGTGAAATCTCTCTAGATTTTTGCAAAGTTAACAGATATTCCAGTGCAAAAATAGATCCCATTACAGATAGCATAAAGTGCTTGGAACAAAGGACCAACTATGATTCAGGAGGGAAAGATAAGCACAAAGTGGTTGTTTAACCATGGGGAAAATACAACTCCTTACTGAAATACAAATGTACTACAAAGAGGGATGCAACGTATCAATAGTACTGAAGTTCAAAATAAGTTAACACCTCAGTGCAGTTTCATTATCAAGAGTGGTTCACATAATGTGTGACTCTAGAGTGATTTTTCCCCAACACATACTTGAAGGAGTAAAAATTAGTGGCTGTCTGAACGAATTCCATGACAAATCTTCATGCCAGTGTTGCATTATGCTGTCTGTTCAGTACACACAATGCAGATCAGAGCTGTGAAGTAGTTTGGTTAATATCCACATTTACTGCAACATTTTGTCACAGATAGCAGACCCTGTAAGCATGACAGTCATGGGGCAATAGAAATCAAGGCTCTTTTTGGTGGGCTAAGGAAAGCGTATTACCATGTAACTGTTGTTTCCTCATACATGAGTAATTTAAATGAGCAGTTACCAAGAGCAAACCACAGCCCTTTCAGGACCAAATCTGAATCCTCCTAGAACTCGTTCTAGCTCTACATGCACTACTTTGGTGCAGTGCAAAACTTTAGCCCTTCATTTCAGTTATTTTCATGCTGACTTGTAATAGTGACTTTTAGCAGCAGGAAGCCTCCAGTACATGCTACTTGTTTCAATGATACTGCAACATACTTGCAGCCCGTTCTGGAGTAGTCACGGCTGTAGGTCTGCTGTTTCTGCAGCTGGAACTCTGGTGTACTCATCACCCTGTAACTCATCCCCATAGAGTGACGATGCCATAAAGGTAATAACAAAGCATGTTTTAAGTGAGGTATACCAATCCCCTTTACACTCCTTTTCTCAATCCCCTTAGCAATGAGTTATACAGATAAAAAAAAAAAAAAAGTATGAAAAAGGCACTTCAGCAGAGCCTGTAGTAAGCTCTTACTTTACCTCAAGGCAGGACACAGAGGGACAAGGAACTTGTTTTAACTGTGTTTTAGAAATGTTGAGTTGGTCAGTGTTACCAAGTATACATGGAAATATGTAATCAATCTTCTTCAGGCTCATGCCAGCCTTTTCAGTGTTTGCTGGGCTGCTAGGGTCATTCACAGAAGAAAATGGTCCATGATTGATTCATGGAGTAGCATTAAAACTAGTGCAGAACCTGTGTGAGTATTTAAGGCAGAGGCATGATGTACAGGGACAGCTCAGGAACTGCACTTGTGTTCAAACCACATTACTGAACCAATTTCTGAATGCAAAAGCAACACAGAAGGGCCCTAAAAGCATACTGTCCCATGACCGTCGTACAATGTCAACAAGAATTGGTTGTTCTTACTATTAATTTCCTCTCTAATATTAGTCTGGCTTTGTAAGACCTGAAAAATTGACTGAAACTGTAGCACTATTATTTTGAACTCTCTTTTTTTTTTTCAGGGGGATTTTTACTGAAACAGTTGTTTGTCACATGTATAATAAGGGTGTTATTCTCCAGTTAGGGATCACCTAATGACTGAAACTACACTGCACAACAGAAGCAGAAACTTACACATTAATGTTATACCAGTTTACAGACAGGAAAATTTTACGTGAACAACTTGGAGTTGTTTGCAGATAGCAGCTGATTGCTAGAATCTGGAACATGGTCAGATCATGAATGCAGCTATCCACCACATGGACAGAAAGAGAGCATAGCATTACAGGCATAATGTAAAGAAATACCGTGGCTACAAAGATCAACTGAAAGCATTTTCAATCCCTAATTATGCTACCTACCTATTTAAAGTCATAAATAATACTGTTTAAAAAAAAAAATCTACATCTCGTTTCTAGTTTTATCTGGCAAAGCCAGAAACAGCAACATGCTTGTGCTAAGCAGTAATTCCAGATGACGGGTACCTTTCTGGTGCAAAGCAGGGGTTAAAGAGCAGATATTACAAATCTGAGTGACAGCTCATGATTTAGAGTTTGCTCTTGGCATTAGCAGCTTGTACAACTACTGAGTTTGCTGCTGTGGTCCAAACCCTAGGTCTGCTTCTCACCCACTTCTTCCTACTAGACATTGATGCAGCTGCGACAGTACCTCAAAGGAGCAGGAAAGTACTTAACTGCACAAACACCTAGTCAGAGTTGTTGATTGTGATGCTGGTGGGACAATCATGCATTTGGAGGGTTCACAGTTCAGCCTATCACCACTTGCTGATGAGGATGTATGGTTATGATGGCCTGGCTCTTGCCATCCCACCTGCACAGTACTGCTTTGTGGCCTCAGATTTGTCACCACCGACCTACACCAGTATAGAGAAAGCCAGCTGGTCAGTAAGATTCCACAACCTAGGGCTACAACACTGGTGGTGACTTTTCTTGCTGCTGACTGTTTTGGTGCATTCATTGCCAGCAATGGATATAGCACCAGCACATTCCCACTCCTGACATGAATGTTCTAAAGACTAAAACATGCATGTCTAAAATATCTGTAAATAACCACTGGCCATGATTCCTCAATGAATTATTTTAGCAACCCTAATACAAACATACTGTACAGAACAAGATACAGTATGGTTGAAAGCCCACAGCATCTCGTGGGTGCTTTACCACAGCTTCAGAGTTATACTGTAATGAGCTAAGTTCAAGTCTTTCACTTGAGAACAGTACAAGACGACTCCATGAGGCACTGCCCCTGTAAAGGAATTGTTTTCATTGCATTGAATTGCATTGCATTGAATGGTTACCAGTAGAGTGTCCAGTTGCTTTTCCTCTAGCTTCTTTGGGAGTATCCTATCCCATGAAAAGGAAATTTGCATTCTGCTTGTCATTTCTTTGAAGAAATTGGCTCACACACAACTTTCTTTTACCTTCTCATCTTGCAGGAAGGAGTTAAGGATTGCAATGTCTACCACAGTCTGGTTTTTGTGCAATGACAGGTCCTTAGTATGGTCGTCGTCACTTTGGTCCTTAGCAAAATTTACAAAAACCTGCAAGAAAAAAGGCCATTTCACATACCATCATAGTATTTCATTAATTCATGGCATTTTTAAGCATTGGGCATCCTGAAATAGTCCTGGGATTCAGTACTCTACTTTGTTTAAATGCCCTTTTAAGACAGGTCAATTAAATTGCTGGATTTACTCCTACCTCTGCAAAAGAAGCTTTTGGCATCCAGGCTACTAAAAACTTACTTGGTCAAGTGTGGTCTGAGAAACGGAGTAGTCTTCTATGTGGAGTCTCCTTTTGTTCTGAGAGAGAATACTGAATATTTTGGCCAGGGAGGATGGTGAAGAGGGAAGTTGGTACTGCAGCATATTCCGATGTTTTTCCTTCAGGACGCTTCCAGGGAAGGCATGCCCAAAGAACTCCTCAACAGGCTTCAGGTCTGGGTTTGCCCCTGCAATTCTCACCACTATGGTGTAACCGTCTCCAAACCTGAATACAAAAATGTCAGCACCAGAGTTAAGTGCTTCTGAAATACAAGCGAGGCTATAAATCCAGCAGCATTTCCCATAGTCAGAATAGCAATGGATATGCTGCATGAGGAACTAAGCCTAACTGCATCTCCCTAAAAAGGCAAACAACTCTGTGGTGTAAGCGAAAAGAAAATACCTACCTGTTCTTTAGATGCTGGACACTGCCCAGGCACCTGAATCGCCCATTGACCATTATCGCCATGCGAGTGCACAGGGCTTCACACTCTTCCATGCTGCAGGCAGAAGTAACTTCATTAGAACTGCAAACAGCGTTGAAGGGCTGAGCAGAAAGGCTGAGCTTAGCACCCAGCCCTGGCAGATGTCAAAGCCAGCGTATGACACAAGTGGGCTGCTGCTTACCTGTGAGATGTGAGCACCACTGATCTCCCCTCCTTGATTACACTCAAAGCGCAGTTCCACAAGAAACGACGCGCTTTGGGATCCATCCCTGTTGTTGGCTCATCCTGTAAAATGTACACGAAAAACCATTACGCTGCTACATTTTACTGACAAATACCTCATCTTTGAAACGACCTGTCCATTCTAATTATGGAAGCATTGAAAAGAAGCAAGTTTGACTCATTTTCTAAAATGAGAAAACAATTAATGCTCCAGATTTTAAATTAGTCTTCATTTGAACTTGCTTTTCTGTTTCTCAAGAAAAACACTGATGAGCAAAGGTTGCAGACTCACCAGGAACACCACAGGTGGCCCTCCAATGAGGGCAATGGCCGTGGAAAGCTTCCGTCTGTTCCCTCCGCTGTAATTCCCAGCGTATTTTTCTCCATATTTCACAAGGCCCAGTTTCCGAATTGCCCACTCGCCAACCTATGACAGACAGCACACCACCACCTTGAATCAAGCGTAGCAACATCTGCACAGAGTGATTTTTCTTACAAGCTTTGGCTTCAAAAGCAGCTTTCACAAGGGCCATTCATCTGAGGATCTAATGTGGCATGGATATGGGTGGTGAAATACCCTGTGCACCTCTGGATCAGGATATATGTAACCCTGTCCCCTGAGGAGAGAGGCCTGAAAAACCAAATGGCTGCAGTGGGCATGAGTTCAACACCAGCTGAGCCATGTTACCCAACAGTCTAGTGCTCTTAGCAGCACCAGCTTCTGAAAGCTTTCCTGTTCTGGTGGGCTTACAGCAGGGACAGGGACACTACTGACACACAGCAATCACACTGTGGTGCATCTCAGCCCTTTGGATAGATGGAATCTGGTTTGTTACTCAGTAGTATCCCTAACGGGCCCAACAGGCAGGCATTGTTGCCCTGCAGACTAAAACGTGTTATGGGGAAGAGATTCAGCTACTACTGGGATCACACCCAGAAACCAGTCCCCTTTTTATATGGAGCTGGTGAGAACATCACGTGGAAGAACTCGGCAGCAATCTCAGTAAGAGCTTGCAGTTTTCACCCATCATGTTTACTCTCACAGAAGGATTCAAGATCCTTGGACATACCCTAGATATCATCCTCCTACAGCACCCAGGTCTCATACAGTAAAAACTGTTAATTCCAGGAAACAGAACTGAGAAGGGTGCTGCATGGTACTGGCAGCTGTCATCAATTGCCTAAAGACTATCATTGTAACCTCATGTCTGAATGCTGAGATAGCAGCATTTTAATGATGCACCTTGATCAGCTGGAAAGCTGTAAAAAGCCAGCACAAGGTTTCTGCTAAGCTGTAGAGTGTTTGCTTCTGGGGACTTTAAAGAATTAACACTTGACAGCAGGTGAGGTTCTGCATGACCTGCAGCTCCAAAGCCCTTAAATTCTTAAAGGAAGAAAGTTGTTTAGTGGAGAAGAGCATTCACTATGAGAACATAGGACCCAAATTTATGTGCCCTTCCATTTAGTACACTTTTCCAGGCAACACTGAAAAAACATGGCAACTCTTGGGTTGCCCTGAAGGAAAGGGGGGCAGATTTCAGCATACAGTATCTTCAACAGCTTCACATCATGGCATTACATGAGTTGCAGGGAGGGTGTATGCAAGCAAGAACTTTCTAGTTGGTCACTGGCGTGGGTCCTATGGTATTTCATTTACCTTGCAGACTTCTTTCTCTGGAACACCTCTCAGGAGTGCAAAGAACTCCAAGTGCTCTCGACCTGTCAGCAGTTCATTAACAGCATCAAACTGTGGGCAGTAGCCCATGTTCTGATGGACTTCTTGGATGTTGGACAAAATACTGTAAAAGAAAAAACCCTTCATTAGGATTTCATGAGCACATGCTGCTATTTTAGATGTTAAAACAGTGTGAAACAGTGTTTCTGGAATCACTGATCTAACAAAAATACAGAATGGTAAAAGTCCATCTTGATCAAGTTACTTTTTATCCCTCTCCCTTTACCCCTTCTTTTTTTTAAAAAAGGACATTTAAATATGGAAGAGCTGTTATTTAGAAATGACTACCAGACTAAATCAGCTTTCCTAAGCCACTGAAGTACTTTACCAGACTCGAACCAGGTCTAAAACAGATGCCAGGAGTTGTAAACCGGAAAAGTGGAAGAGAGTTTTGATGTAGAAAAAAAGCTGTTAAAACTGGAGGAGAGAGCAGAGAAAAGATGCACTGTCTTTCACCTGTTTCCTTTGAGGAAAGCTTCTCCTCCCGTCACATCTGTATCACCAGTTAGCATCTTAAAAGTGGATGACTTGCCAGCACCATTTACTCCCAGGAGTCCAAAGCACTGGGGATATAAATGAGCACAGTGTGTTTGAGAACAGGATCCAGCTGCATCATTTTCAGCACTGACAAGATGGGAAGAAGCAAACTTGACCCTTGGAACATCTAGAGGGACTCTTAAGTCCATTTTCAGAAAAAATAACTTCTGGGCTTTTATTGTAAGTATAAACCTTTAGGCTGGGAAGATGAAGGAACTGTGGTGTGGCCTTGATACACTGTCACCACAGTTTATCTGTGCCACACCTTGCATACTGGCGTTTGGCCTCTAGTCTCAGACACTGCGTTAAATATCTTCTTCAAAGGCAAAGACACACAGAATCAGAAACTGCTTCAGCTTCTAATTTCCTTTGGTGTAATTTGAACATTCATCTGGCTCTGAACTTCCTCTACCCTGTGCTGTCTTGTGGCTCTTAAATACTGCAGTAATAGCAGAACAATGCATTAGACAAATAAGCTCACCTCTCCAGGGGGGATTCCAACACAGATCCTATCAACTGCTGGCTTTCTCTTCATTCTGTAAACCTGAAACCATAAGAACAAAGAATGAAAAAGACAATGTCAAAGAATTCTAATTTGAGCCATACATATTCAATTCTCCCAACTCGACCAGTTTTGACCCCACTAAATTCCTCTCATAAGGCACAGTGAACTGCATAGTTTTGTGTCAAAAAGTACAAATGCAGAAGTTCTGTCACCTTGGTTAGCTCCTTGATTTCCAAAATGTCACTCTGTCCTCCTCCACTAATTATCCTCTGCCTCTCTCTGGTTACATCCTCATCTTCATCATTCACAGGAGGCAGCTTGGCATAGACAGGCCTGCAGAAAGCAACATGATAAAAGCCTTAGCAGAAGATGACAGGGCCTTCACAGATAATATTCTCCCCATTTCATAGGTGACACCAATGAAAACTTCACCTGCCTGTAGCAGAGCAGAGAGGACAACCTACCTGGGTTTGATGAAAAACCTGTACTGGATGAGCACCGTGATGAGAAAAAACACAACACCCTCTACTGCCATGGCAAAGAGGTTCCTTCCCACCAGGTCCCACGACAGAGGGGACACAAAACGATCCTCTCCTGCCAAAATAAGATTAAAAGCACAATCACTTTTCCAGAGCAAGGGCAGCAGGCTAGCATTTCTTCCAGCAAAGCTCACCAAATTAGGCACTGGGACAACTGGTGATCAGCCAGTTGCAGGAGGGAAGCATTAGACCACACAAGGGGCCAGCTGTCGCTGCATGCACATTTCTTACTGTAGCGAAGCTGGGACTCAGGCCCAGAGAATTCAGTCTGCCAAAGAGCTAGCCCACCTTTCCAAAAGGTTAGTGAAGCACAGAAAGACTATGACTCAGACCTGGCATCTGCATGCCAGGAAAAAAAAAATTCTGTTTTCCAGAACCTCAGCCACGCCTTACACTAGGCCTAATAATCACCACACAATTGCCTTTATGCATATTTATTTTATGCTCTTAACTCAAAACTCTTTGGATTTATCTACCAGTTTTTCTTAACAACTTAAAAGTGGAAGGCTATGAAGACTTGCTATGTTTGATCAGATCTGTGCTGCAAATTGTGCATTTTCGGTTCCTGAAAAGTTAGAGGAGCTCATCTGGAGCAGACTCGAAATTTCTGTTCCCTTCAGGCCATTGTCTCTGTGCCAAACAATTTCACTTACCAAATCTCTCCAGAGCATCAGCCATAGCCTGGTTTTTCACCATGTCAATTAGTCCCCGCCCTAGGCAGAAGTGGGGGAAGATGAGGAAGACAGACTTCAGGATGTCATTGATGTCCTTCAGCTTCTGTTAAGAAAAAATCAAGTGCCAGTGAGCCAGCTGAGCAGAAAGCAGCCACCACCTCCCAAGGATGACCCAATGTTGTCATTGACCCCACCATCCCTTCCCCAACACTGCAACCCCACAAAAATTCAAGGATTAGAAATGTTCTCCCAAGAGCCAGGGCCCTGGCTCCTCTGGACAACCAGTGTTGTTGTGCTGGTCGTGATGCTATTAACACAAGCAAACAGCAACAAAAGGTTTTTCCAAATGCTCACAATCTAGAACACAGTGTCTGCAAACAAAGATATGCAAAAAGGCTAGAGACTGAGGACATAGGGAAGTTGAGCTTGCACAGACTGATTGTGTCAGTGGCTGTAAGGAGCTCCTCCCTATCCCATATTGGAAGCTCTAACACTTTTCCTTTGTTGTCTTCCACTTGGCTTAGCCCATGTATTGAACTGGTAGCAGCCTGAGTTCCTGTTCTGCCAGGTACTCATCTTCAAGCATGTACTCATTTTTACTGAGCTGGAACTGGCTTTGTAACAAAAGGAACCATCATCAAGGACTGTGTCCTTATGCCCACAGAAAGAGGTACAATCAACAGGTAACTCCCATGGTGTCTCCTGAGTCTCCTCCCACAAGGAACACTTCACACCAATATGGATCAAACAGTGCTTGCTAAAACAACTTGTATTGTATACAAGCATGAGAGGAACTTGTACCTTTCCCAGGAAGCATCTGGTGTTGGAAAACTTAAGTGTGTAAGCTCCCCAACATAGCTAGAGCGGTATCTACGATAGGAGGCAAAATTGAGGGCAACTAAATGGTTGGGTGATTAAATGGCCCTAGTAGATGGAAAACACCCTTCATTGAGAATATACAAGAAATTCCATTTGAACATTAGAAAATTCTTTTTTTTTTTTTACCCTAAGAATGACTGAAGAGTGGAAAAGATTGTCCAGGGAGACTGTGGAGTCTCTGTCTGGAAATGCTAAAATCTGATGGCCCTGAGGAACCTGCTTGTAGTAGTTTGACATTGGTCCCCCACTACTAAAACCAGGCCATGCAAACCCAGTACACTGCTGTAGCTGATCCTGCTCAGAGGTTGGACTAGACAACCTCAGAAGGTTCTTCCCCATCTTAACTACTCTGTAAGAATTTCTAAAGGGTGCTTTAACCCATTTCCACCAGAACCTGTGTTTAAACTGCTGCTGAAGCTAATGGGTACAGGCCAGGGCCTAGCTTTTCTGGAGAACTGGCTGCTGAAGGCAACATGGAACTAGATTGTAGCAGCACAAGGCAGGGAGGTGCCTCTGGAAAAACATACATTGTTGGTGAAGAGCTCCAGGACAAAGGTGGCCACACTCCCATTGATGCCAATGAAAAGATTCACACTGGTCAGCACAACATATGCCGTGCTGGGGATTTTGAACACGAAGGAGGCCGGATACATGAGAGGGGTGATGGACCACCTGCCAAGAAAAAACGCAGCAACATCAGGTGAGAACCTTTCAAGTCTAAGAGCCTCCCCAGCCATCCACTGATGAGAAATCCCTTACCCATAGAGAAACAGAAGGAGAGCCAGCACAGGCAAGTTGGAGGAGGATACGTAGGACTTCTGTTGGAAGCAGATGAAGATGATGACAACTAGTGTGGCTGGAACAATGTAGTTGCACTGGAAGGTGAAAAACATGGCTTTAGATTTCTTTCTAGATGACATAAAAAAAGATGTTTTTCTGCTCTAATCCAATAGTTTTCAAAACTCTTCAGTGTTCCCAAAGCTGTTTTCAATGGGAGACTCTTAAAAGTGTCATATGTATGAACCATAATACACTACACATGAATTTCCATTTCTTGTTCCCTCTAGAAGTAGTCAGTAGACTCTCAGAGGTTCTAGACACCACAGGCTGAAAAAACCTGCTTTGGACAGAGCAGAACAAGGGGCTACACAAACAAACATTTTTGGGCAAGTATTTCAGAGTGACATAATAGATGCTAATGACTGAGCTTATGGTTGTCCTCCCATTCTCTGTCGTATTCCTTGACCCACTAAGATGAACCACTGCCTCATGATTGTAAACACAGAAGTCATGGTCACAGTTGTTACTCACTGAAATAATGTGGTGCCCACTGGCCCAAACTGCACTTTGCACTTCAAGACACCATAGAAAAACAGAATGGAGGATAGTTTAGCCCAGCTTAAGTCCTTACCATATCCCACACAAAGTTGGCCAGCCAGTAGATCACAGGCTTCACACCACTGATGAACTGCAAGTGTTTAGCCTTGCTGACACGTTCCTGAATAAGGAAAACCACAAAGCTGGCAGGAACAAAGGACATGGCAAAGATCACACAGATGGAGACAAGGACATCCACAGAGGTGGTCATCCTGGACAAAAAAAAGAAAGAAAGCAAATTGTTTGTATGCTGGTGCTGCTGGCTCCTTTGAGATGAAATGAGGCAGCTCATGAGAGTAGGGCAGAAACTCTTCCTTCTTCTGTTGTCCTTATTCTTCCCTTATACTCAGAATCCTGAGTAAAGGATTACCTTTAACTGTACAATTCTTCTCCAGCCACATATTAAAGGAAACATACACAGTCTGTTGGCATCTCAAGGACAGCGTCACAACCTGGAGAACTGATTAATAACTCAGTGTAATGCACTGCTTTCTGCTTTCTTTATCACCACCACTTTGCTTCCCACATTTCCTGAGGTTGTTGGGGGTTTGTCTTTTTTTTGGTGTTGTTTCAAAGTTCAGAGGTATCTGCCCATTATCTGCCACTGTTTTATGGATTGAAGGTTATATATGCACACAGATTGGGTCCTGACTCTGACTGTAATGGGAGTGGACTAGTCACTGCCTCAGTGAAGTAAACCCTGTGCATTACTGTGTCTCCCAGCTTGAGACAGTAGGCAAAACTGAACAGCACCTATTAGTGGTTCCCAGACAAATGGTGGGGAGAAAAGAATGACCATATTCATGGTGAGACACCTTTCTGAAGGTGAAGGAGAAGAATTTTCTGAAGTGGCAGAAGGTCTGATTCCTAGAATGGTCTGGTTCTTAGAAACAGCAGCTTCCAGGCACTCAAAGACACAGAAAGTTTGTACAGAAATGCTGCTCAACACCAAGTTCTCAGCAGCACAGGTTGCCACCTGCCCAGACCAGAGAAAATCAGGCCTGCATGTTAGAGCCTAAATGGCAGAGGCCACTGACTGTCCACCAGTAAGGCCAAAACCTCCCATGTTACCTGTTTCCAGTCATCAGTAATGAGCCCAAACCCATCCATATTCATGTCACAACTTACAGGGCTACTTCAGAGAGCTGCTGCTTGGTGAGGTTGAGTGGGTGATTGAAGGCAGTGATCCCATAAGTACTGGGGTTTTCACCCTGCTGGAGGTTGGCCCGAAGGATGGCATTGTTGATCACATTCACAAAGGATGCAATGGCATGCCAGCCCTTGTTGTTAAACCACACCTACAAGACACAACATCAGCATCAGAAAGGCACCAGGTACAGCAGGTACCCAAAAGCTTCCTAAGCCCTGCAGAACATCCCTTCCTCTATTGAGAGCACAATTTCTTTCTACAACCTTCCAGTTAGCTTGCTGAGGGGCAGAACACACAGTTTAATCAATAAGCACAAGATGCTGCTGGAAGCTATCACTGATCCAGCACTGAACTCCTTTTGGCACTTAGGCCTAGACTCCATGGCAGAAACAGATTTTGAGGAAACCCACATAAAACTACAAGTTACATTTACTCCACTAGCAAATACAGAGAATTCTGGTCTACACAGTTTTCCAAGACAAACTGCTGTGACTCCAGGTCACCAGAGCTTCAAACAGCAGGCACAGAAGTGAAGATCGGTTAATTTACCTTCACATTGTTCTTTGTATCCAGG
Source organism: Daphoenositta chrysoptera (assembly GCA_013397915.1). Lineage (NCBI taxonomy): Eukaryota > Metazoa > Chordata > Aves > Passeriformes > Daphoenositta > Daphoenositta chrysoptera. The sequence goes on from VZRO01000423.1 coordinate 22,907, forward strand.
CCTTTCATGAAACTTGATAAGCTGTTGAGAAATCGATCTCCAGAACTCCCCTGCAAACAGCAAAGAGACAGTTACTTCCCCTCTAAGAATACCTTAATTCATACCCTGGGGTCTAGCAGAGGCTACACAATGTTTTTCACAGCTCTGACAGCTTTCTTCCGATTCAACAACCTCTACCCACCAAAGTGGAGGTGGTAACAAGGCTGAATAACTGCAGCTTCCCTCCACCCTTCCCTTTCTGTAGTCTCACCAGTAAGATAGGCCAGCCTTATGCCTGCTTTTTTCTCAGCAAAACGTATTAAACAAAGTTGCAGGCAACCTTCAGAGACATTGCAGCCGACAGGCTGGCAGCCTTAGAGCGAAACAGTGTGGCAAAAATTCTCTTCTGAGCCAGGGACGACTCAGCACAGGAAGGTTCAACTCAGGTTTTGAAGATGGCAGTGACCACTCATTAATTCCCCAAGACAGCCCACCCTATCCTGGTTCAAACCATTCAGATATCTGCAATCCCCACCAGCTTGGAAGTGGTGTTGGGCAAAACCTACATCAGCAACATGGGCTGGGTAAGCTTCAGCTGTGCATGTCTTCAAGCCTTCTGCTACTCCCAGACAACAGCCTGGGAGATCCCAGCTCAGAGGTAGTGGGGAGAATTCACTGGACACAGCTAACATGCACGTGCTCCTCATTTTATGGCTTCCAAGTCATCTCCCAAGTAACAAGACTCAATATTAGTGCATCCTGGGCGTATGGGGGACAACTGCTCACCTGTGCCAGCTCCAAAATCTTCTTCACCTGTTTAATGGCATCAGTGACTTCATGGCTTGGAGGAAGCACGAGGGAACTGCTGGCTCCCAAGGAAAAGCCACCATACCTGAAAGTTCAGATAGAAAGTGATGCTAAGACATGGCTATTCACTGACCTCCAGAAAATGCCACTCCTCATCCCTGTCCACACGTCTGCTCTTCCTGCAGTACACCCAAGGCTAGAGTCTCCATTCTTACATGAAGGGATGACTTATTTTCCTACATGGTTGCTTAGCCATGAAGTCTTCTGCTCTGTGTTTCTGGGGTTAAATACTCATATCACGATTGCTCAGCATGCTGTCCATTTAATAAAGGCAGCTATTCTCTGCTGCAGACAAAGCAGGACATCTCCCTGCTGCCTTTGCTTGGAAGAATTGCACCTCCCAGGATAGCATACCAACACGCTGGTCATGCAATTTTCAAGACTGCTCTCTGCATAAAGTAGACATGCTGTCCAATGCTTTGGGGTCATCCCAGTTTATCCTTAAACATTTTCCTCCAACATCTGGCAGTTAAGAGTCATATAACAAACTGCAAAGCAGGGTGGATGTGTCCTGCTTAATACTGTGCTCAAGGTTTGGAGGACACATACAAGCTAAAGAAAAGGCAGTAACTCACCTGAACTCATTCACCCAGACTTTATTCTTTAAGCTGCAAAGAGAAAAAAGAGTTGATGTGTGACCAGAGGAGAGACAGATCTAACAAAGCTGCAGGCACATGGCCAGGGAAAAGAGTGAAACAGCCTCTCACATCTGATATTGGTCCCACCATTCCTCTTCAGTGTAATCCCTAGGGTTGGTGCCCAGACTTTCCCCATAATCTGCCTGTGAGGGTCAGGACACAGCATCACTAACGAAGCAGAAGCAACACTTGAGCTGAGGATCAAGGCTATCAGAGGACCTGAGTGGATTTGGCTCACTACTGAAGAGTTTGGGCTGCTCAGGCTTATTTCCCACGCCTTTGCATCCCTCGTGGAGCAAGCAGTGTTTGGCAGGGAGGGAAGAGAGAATGTTCAAGAGCTACCTTTTCCCAATGATCTGCGCGTAGGTCTTCACTAGGTAGTCTGAGATATTGCGGCCTGTCAGGTTCTGGAGGATGTCAGCTGTGTCTTGCTCACGCTGGTGTCGCCAGTGAAAACACAGATAAATGCTCGTCAGAAAACACAGATGCTAAACGAAATAAATCTTGTGCAATGCTGCCTGCAAGAATCACACCTAGCCACTCTGCTTCTCATGAGCATTCCTCACTGCAGTCCCACTGAGCTCCCTCCTACCTGTGGGGGTGGCAGCCCGCCTGCACCAGGGGGGCACACAGGCAGCATCTTCTTGATCTTCTCACTGCTGCACTCGCAAGATGGGGAAGGGTCCTCCATGCTCCAGTTGCCTTTCAAGAAGATGTCCAGGACTGACTCTGGGACTGAAGCAGTGGTCCATTCCTTCTGCCCCACAGTACAAGGAGTGTCTCTGTGTTTGGAAAGAGGCAAGACAAAAGCATTTTTTAAGACAAATATGATGGTCTTTGCCTACAAGGCATTTAAGATCAAACTCCACAGTCCCCAGAAGAGGCAGTGTGTTTCTCAAAGGAGCTTGACCTCACCGAGACAAACAACTCAGAGCAACAGATCAGACTCTGCAGTTTTTAACAGACCCCAATGCCAAAGAAACTGAGGCTGGCCAGACACTCTCCTCTTTGCATTATAGTTAAATGCTTTGTTTCAGCCAGTCCCAGCAGGCACAGTGTCCAGAGTTCAGGAAGCATCTGGAGAATGCTCTTAGTCACAGGGTTTAGTTCGAAGTAGTCCTGCGAGAAGCAGATAGCTGGACTCGGTGATTCTCATGGGTCTCTTCCAACGTGAGATATCCTATGATTCTAAGATCACAGCAGTCTTCTTGGATAACTCCTTCGATAATATTTCTGCCTTTGGGGCACCAAAACACTGCTCTTCCCCAAGGCAGCAGTGGGCAGCTTTTTCCCCATGGCCCATTGGTGGAATAACTCAGCTTTCATGCCTGTTATGAAGGATGCAGATTACTTTCCACCACTGGCCAGTGTATCAGACACCTTGCCTCCCTCCCCATCATTCTGGGAACATGAGCTGCAGTTCTTCTGGACACACCATTTCAGACTCTTGGAGTGTATATCTCTTCTGCACTCACAGACTAGATCTTCAGTGACTTGCCCAATGCCACACACCAAGACAGGTGGCAGAGCTAACACAAATGCTGTCTGGCTCTCCACTCCTTCTGCTGGTGTTTGTGGGGTACTAACTTAGGTTTCTAATGCAGCTGGAAACAAAGAATTATGGAGTGGGAATAGCTACAGTCAACAACATATGGCAACATAAATAGGTCCTTTACCACGTTCAGGACCGAACAATAATTTGAGTAATTTGTGCTCTCCTTTCTATGCCCATCAGCAAGGACGTGCACTCAAACCTCACTCCCTCACCAGACTGACGGCTGGCAACTTTTTAAAAGGTTCTGAGCAGAAAAACTGAATGTAATTGCATCTCTTTTAGCTTAAATCTTTCTCTGGCTGTGCATTACTATAATTTCCTAAAGCCAGCTAGAGCTACCAGGGATGTGCTTCCTGTTCCCAGACCAGAGCTCTACTTACGGGATGGAATGTCCCTGCATACAGCGTGTCCCAAACCCAGGCTTATCAAGAAGGGAGTCCAACAGCTTGTGAGTGCCTGCATCTTCTGGAGCATCGTTGCTATGGGAACAGCAAAAAACACTCTCAGTCAGTGTGGTAACAAGCACACAGCAAAAGCAGCAACAGAGCAAGGCCAAGGGTACGGTGAAAGGATATGGGTGGGGATATTCACTTGAAGAATGCTTGGCCTAAAAGCACGCACATTCCTAGTCTTTGTACACAGTATTAGGAGAGTCATAGCACCATTCAGAAATGGATATGGCCTTGCCTGTACTTAGAGCTGGCATTTAAAGGTCGAAGAAGAAAACACCAGGACTCTCTTTTAAAATGTGCTTCTGAGATAAGCAAAAAACCCAAAACAACCTGTTAAGGAACTCAGTAACTGAAGTTTGCAAGGAAGAGAAATTATAGGCCACGCAAAACATACCTAATAAAAGTGTACTGCTCATCATACATCCAGGGTTGTAATTCCAGGCTGGGATACTTCCCAAAAGGAGGAACAATCAGGCTGAACATGAGAGCAATACACACGAAGACAGCTGGCAGCACAATCTGAAATTGCAAGGAAAGTGCAAGTCCTTTTTAAAGCAAATGTTTCCAGAGGCATCAGCAGTTACATACAAATCACTTATTGGATCAAAAATATTCCAGAGTTTCCCAGGAATACCTCTGCTGTTTACACCAAAACAGTGCTACACACCAATGCAAGATCTATCTTGGCATTTAATCAGGGAATTTACTTCAGGGGCAGAGGATTTAGCCTGCAAATGCTGTTTTCAAGGGCAAAATTACATTCTGCTGTGCAAGAATACTGAAACTACCTGGTTTATCATGCAACTCCTTTCACTTGCACAGGCTTCCTTCTGCCCACATGTGCAGTGAAGGCTAATTTTGGTTATCTGCATTCCCTTGAGGTTTTCAGCCCACCATCAACTCAGACTACAATACAGAGCTGTCCCTGCTGAGGGGCTCTGCTCATGTTGGATGCTCTCACCTGGGCAAAGAAGCCCTTCCGGCTTCTCTTGGCAATGAGCATCCTCTTCCACAACAGAGCCATGAACTGCTGCTGGGTGAGCTTCCAGCCCTTCATCTGGTAGGAGCCTTTTCCATCTATGCCACTGAGAAGGTCTGTCTCTCTGGATTCTGCTAGCAAGAAAAAATGACTGTCATTCAAAAGTTCAGAGATGCTCTCTGTGCTGAAGACACAAGGTGATGGCTGGAGCAGCCACTCTCACTTGTCAAAAAAAAAAAAATAATAAAGCACAGCGAGCAGCAATAACAACAGAAATGTACATGAACATATTTTCTCCCTTATCTCTGAGCCTGGAATGGGAAGATTGAGCAGGCTGTGCATCCTGCACTGTCCTCTATTCCTAAAGGCAAATACATCACCAATCCTCTCGCAGCCTCAGCCTTCAGATCTGCACTACTTATAATATGAAAGAGCATCAACAGGAAGAAAAGAGTCTTGAATCCTAGCAATACCTGGATCTATGTCAGAGTCATTAGGATCAAATGCATCATCTTCTGTAAACGGACGAAGGCAGCTCTGTCTGTCTCCAAACACACGTCTGTTCCTTCTGGCTGGCAATGTCCCATCTGAAAATAATGCAGTTATGGTTAGCTGAACTGCTTCAGTTAATCTCCAGTTAGCCCCAGAAAACCAAAGCAATAGCATTTTCATTTTACATGTCTTCCATTTGCAAACTGAAGAGCTGATCTGGAGTGACTTCAGTGCAGCTAAAAGCAATACCAAGACTGTCATTCTGCAATCTGTCATGTTTTCTGCACCATACTTTGTGTGATGTCCCAGAAACTTCTTCTAGTGCACGTGACACCTTTTATTTTTTTTTTCCCCAGGGGAACAGCAGGCTGCTCTCACTGTATGAAAACTCTCACTTGACATATGAGAGTCAATGCAGCCATATGATTACAAGTGTAATTTGCTATTATGAGCACTTAGTGCAGTGATCCTCACTCACAAAGAGAAAGTAATTTGGACCCTACTGTGGTCTGATGTGTCAGGAGTTCTTCAGAGCAGACAACAGTGTCAGTGAAGTAATTTGCAATATACTCAAACACTAGAAACTCTTCACTGTTACAAAATAAGCACACTACCACTGAGTCAATTGATGTATACAGCACATAAAAGCATGCATTAAATACACTAAACCCAGCTACTTCAGGTCATTTGAAATACTAGGATAGAAGAGCTTCAGTTGAGTCTCCAACAGAGTCTGTCACACATTGGCATGTGTCACATCTGTAGAGGACAACTGTACCCACCTGAGGTTTCTGCATCCACACCACTATCATCAGCCACTTTCAGGAAGATCTGAAAAGGAATGGTAAGTGTCAATGAAAATCAAAAGAGTAGAGATATTGTGGGCACTGCTTCACAAGATGCCACAAGACAGCAGGAGACTGACAGGTGCAACAAGAGAACAGAGAATACTGAGTTCATCCTCTGCGTGATGGAGATATGGACTTTGTGGCCTCTCTCCAGTTTCCAGGAGCCAGCCTGTTACCAGCTGTTCCCCCTTTCTAATGACAGTTCTTAGGGCATCTCAAACATGAGCTCTTTCCTGTGTGTCAGACCTAGTAACTAAACTTGGGGAATCTCTTATTTCCCCATGTCTAACAATGGTCACACTCTTGCTTGAATAGGCACCTTCATGGAGCTTGACCCATGGGCTCTCCTAAACCAGAAATAACCCATTTTCAAATTGCAGATAACAACCAAGGTCTTCACAGCTGTGAAAGACCTGGAGGGCAACCTCAGTAAGTGACAACACCACTGTTTCAGTTTCCCTTGTAATTCTTTAAAAATAAAGAAACAAAGACAATTCCACATAGAGATAAGTGCATGATACTTCTGTGATAAAAAAGGGATACTTGGCAGCTGGAACAGAGTCACATGGAACAAACCCCGAAACCATAAAAACATCCCTGACAAGGACATATGTCTAAATTTTTTATGTAATGTATGGTGTCCAGTACTGAAATGTATGTTTTCAGTTAAGTGCAACATAAAACATCCCTAAAAATAACAATAGACCTTAGAAGCCAAATCAGGGGCCAACCTACATGTGACATCTCAGCAAAGTGAAACTGAGTACGTAGGATCTGTCTGTGCTTGCCTGTACCACATTTCAGTTTTTAATGCACACCTCTGAGCACACACACAGTGCAGACAACAATCTGGTTTGGAGAGGAATGCAAAGCTGCCTGTTCCGTAAATTTTTACAGGAAGCGACAAGGCTTCATCTCATTCTTAATTCTGCCATGATTTATTTTGCCTAGTTTAAGACAAAAGAATCACCAGTTCACTAACCTCCTCCAGAGTAGTTTCGGAGATGCCATAGCTGGAAATGCCAAGATCGGAAAGACGGTCATCAATTTCATGGAACAGCTCCACAAAAGCTCCCTCTTTAGCAGCCTTGTATGGCAAGACATAGGTTAATTCATGGCCTATGTCCTCCACCAGTCTCGCCTCAGGAACATGTTTCGTAATGAGATTTGAAATTGCAGAGACATCTAGAAATACCAAACAGAAAAGATAGTTTTGTTCTGGTTACTGCTCATTACATGGAAAAAAGAGCTCAGCCTGAAAAATCTTTCCAGAAGAAAAGGAAGGCAAATGGGACCCAAGCCTGGCTATACTATCTCTATGCAGAACTTGGAAAGGCTTTTAAATGCTACTGGAAGACCTGGAAAGCATTGACGTAGAGCTCACTAACATTACATATTGCTAACAGGCCAAGCAACTACATAATCTTTGCTTATTATTAACTCTCAGGACAGCTTGAATTCAAAATGGCTTACACAAGAAAAGCATTCCAATATTTACTGATTTTAAAATACCATTGCTGTGAATTTAATAATTGTCCAAGACTGTAGTTACATAGGGGCAACAAGGTTAAGGCAGCTGTCCCAGGTGAACTACAGAGCAATGTGAACTGGGATTCAATCTTAAATTATTTGCCAAGCCTCACCTATTGTCAGGGTGTCACTTTCATGGTCACTGCCAAGGCCAGCATCAGAGCTGCTCTGGGAGACACTGTCATCCTGGTCACAAAAGAGAAGACAAACATTATTTCCTGCTGTTTATTCAAAATGGGGCCCACCAGATGCTACACTCTAAATAAGTCCAATCAGAAGCTGCAGATGGTGACATAGCACTGCAAAGGGCTGAAATAGAAGTAAGGGGTCATGGATACAGAAATGAGTGTAACAAAAGTGTACTTCACCTATTTTGTGTTTCTCTGATTAGCTTTGGACCACTGGCACTGAAAAACTACAATGGAGATGTATGTCCCATGCAATAGTTTAACCAGACATGGTCTGGCACAGTACCCACCGAACGAGTAACACTTCTTCCAAAGAACAAGGTATTTTCTTTTGAGACATTCTACCATGTAAAATCTTAGCTGCTGCTTCCAAAAAGCCTAAGATTTCATGCAGTAAGAATAAACATGATCAGAAAAGGCCAGCTCTACCTTTTTGAGATAGGAAACTGTGCTGCTGCTGTTTCGGCAGGAGCTCAGAGAGGAATCCACATCCTTTTTGACCAGGGTCAAATAATAGCCTGTTCCCAGCTGGTTCTTCAGGAAGAGAGAAGAGCCAACACAGCAGAGCTTGCCATGAGAAATGATGGCAATCCGGTCCCCCAGAATGTCTGCCTCATCCATGTGGTGTGTGGAGAGAATGATAGTGCGACCTGGAAGAGAGCAAGGAAGACACTGCTGGTAAGTCAAACAAACCTGTGTTCCCATGCCAAAGCCACAATTATCTGGATCTTGCCAGGAAGTTGGATGGGAGGTTGACGCCACAAGTTTGGCTCATTTGAACAAGACTAGGAGTATGGAGAAGATTCACAACTGCCATCATGGGTTTATTCTTCCCACTGTCTGCTGGCTCTTGTTGTGCTCAGCAAAGGCAGGTTTAATTTCATGTCTCCAAGGCTGGTTGCATGGAGCAGAACAGGACATTGCTGAACACCAAGCGTGATTTTCTGACTTTAGCTGCCCTCATAACCCAGTAAAGAAGTTTGTTCATGAATTCTGGCATGAATAGGAGGACAAAGGAATACAGATGAGAGATCTGAGCATCCTTGTCCTGCATTGTCTTTGTTCATTACTTGGTGCAGGCAACGACAGATTTGCAAAGACACATTGCTATTTTGAGAACAGTCATGAATCAGATTGGTTTTCTTTTGCCTTCCACAATACATTTATTAAGAGTAGAGAATAAGACCACATACCTTGCCGATACTTCAGAAGCAGCTCCCATATCCCTCTGCGAGAATAAGGATCCACCCCAGCTGTAGGCTCATCCAGAATGACAACCTTGGAGCCACCGACAAATGCTAAGGCAACAGAGAGCTTCCTCTGCATGCCACCTGTCAGGCACAAGAAGGAAGAGGTGTTCAGGCTGATGCAGAGACAAGTGGAACAGCAATACTTGCAGCGTGGTGGATAATGAGCTCTCTGAAAGAAAGCAGACTGAGGAGATCAAGTACTGCTGCTGTTTCAGGCCTTCAGGGTCCCACCACTTTCTGGACAATGGATAATTCATCTGGATAGGCTTTCCTCAATGGAGTCTAAGTCTCCTTCTTCTGCAGGGAACCACACCTTGTATGCCCTTCCTTAAGTGAACTATACTATCTCAGCACCAGGGGTAGCAAGCCACCAGCTTAGAGGCCTAACCATATTTGAGGATCTGGAACACAGGTCTCCAGAGCTTGAGCTGCAGAAATAAGTCCCCATGAGACTCCTCTTTCTTGGAAGTGTTCCAGAGGCAAAAGCAAGGAATTGTATTGCACTCCTCATACTAAAGCCAGCCTTGGTCACCTGCTCTCTCCCCCTCCCCAAAGTCAAATGTGCAGTCTGTACTGATACTTGAGTAAAACAAAGGCGTCTCAGTCCCTCTAGTATCTGGTACAGACTGATACAGGAATTCTGCCCCTCCTGAACAAAGGAGGAGGACATTCCAGGTCACCAAATGAAAGGGCAGAAGTCAGCATAAGGAATGCACGTATGGTTCACAAACAGCAAGGGACTAGGAGACTATGGTCCAAGCCACTCTTACCTAAACTCATAAATCCCAAATAGATTAGTAGCTTTGGAGAACACAGTAAACGCAGCTAAACTATGTCATGATGGAAATAAATACAAAATACTCAGAGAAAGCAAGTGACTTGTTATGGCCATTAGATAGCTTGAGACAGTGCAAGATTGTGACATTTACTATGATACACTGATTAGGTACTTAATACCTAACTGACTTCCTTAAATGCTTAATTGTATAGTAGTCTATATATAATTGCAGGATTCCGTCCAAGTCCATAATACAGCCTCTGCAAAAGCCAAAGGAGTGTTTCTGAGGCTGAGAAACATAAAAGATCTGAACCTACCAGAGAGTCTGCTTGTCCTAGCTTTCAGTTTGTGAGGCAAGCCAACATCTGTTGCCATCTGTTCCATCTCCTCTTTCACCTTCTTTTCCGGCAGCCCTTTGAGCCGAGCATAGAACCAGATGTGCTCCTCTACAGTCAGCCTAGGGAACAAATGCAGCCTCAGGGCACAGCTAAACACACCATGCCGGGATTCATCCCTTATATTAGCATTACTGTAGGCATTTCTGTTTGCTCAGAAAAACATGTTTTAAGGCTGAGGTTTCAGACTGGGTGCACTCAGCTTGGGCCTGACTTCAGGGTGCAGCTCCAATCAGCACCCATGTAAATAATCCTTCTTTAAGGGTGCCTGACAGTACCACAAACAACCCAAATCACTAGGCACCAAGGAAACACTTGGCCTAGCTGAGTGGAGTAGATTATTAACAGACATGAAAGATCAAAGTATAGGCTCTTGCTGATCATTCCCAGGCACTTAGGAATGTGTTAATAAACAGAATGTTCCTGTACCAATCCCACGCCACCCCATTGTCTCGCACCATGCACACACAAAAAAAAGACTGTCAAAGCTGAAAGCCCACTGCTGTATCCTAGAGAACCCAAACATCTGTTGGATAGCACCAGTCCTGTGTCTCCCAGATGATACTCACAAGTCAAACAGCACATTGTGTTGCGGACATACTCCCAGGTTCTGCCTGATGGTGCTCAGCTCAGAGCGGATATCCTTGCCCAGGATGAAGGCTGTACCCGAAGTTGGGGGGAACAAGCCAGTCAAAATAGACCTGAAAACAAAATAGAATAGATAAGCAGTTCTGCCACTAGGAAACAGCTGCTCTGCATGCCAGCATGGCTGAATTAAGAGTAGGTGGAAACCCTGGGGAAATCCCATATCAAGAAAGTAGCCTGAGAAACATCTCACTAATGGATTTAAAAAAAAAACAAAACACAAATCAGCTCCAGCAGTGATCGAAGAACACCCACATGGCTGCTTGAAGGAAAGATTTTTTCCTCTAAAAGCTTCTTGTTCTTTCAGTATCCACTTGCTTTCTTTCACTGGTGAGTCAGAATCACAAATGGCATTACTACAAAACGCTGCCTACAGATTCATTTGACCCAGCCTCAACCTGAACTCCCTTTAGTTCCAGTCCCCTGTATCTGTGAGGCAACAGCACAACTAGACTAAATCAGCAGAGGCACTCTAGTCTGCACCAGTTTGCACACTGCAGTTCTGTGGCTACCTCTACTGTATGGATAGGAGTTACAGTATTCAGTCACTTCCCACTGTCTTAAATCATTATTTTGTTCTTACATGGTAGTGGTTTTTCCTGCTCCATTATGTCCAAGAAAGGAGGTGATTTGTCCTTCATAGAAGTTAAGTGTGAGACCATCTACAGCAACTTTCTTGCCATCACGGTAAACCTTGACCAGGTTCTGGATGGAAACACCAAGACTCAGATGCACCGGCTCCTCTTCCTTGCAGACTGGAAAAAACCAGCAAAGTTGAGAGATATGACAGGTTTTAACAGAATCTAACAGAAATTTAACAGAGTTTTAACAGACATCACATTCCCCCAAGCCTGTGGAGAAATGAGCTGAATGAAGAACTGACCACGTTTCTTCCTCAGAGAGGAATTTTTCACAGAAGTTGTCATTTAGTTATTTTCTCTCTCGGGGGCTCATCTGGGAGCTGGAGATCTCCAGTGTTATCAGGCTCAGCAAAAATACAAGGGTTTCCCTGGAGTACCTAGCTGTACTCAGGTGGGCAAAGTACCTTGGGTTTATCTGCATACACCCACCTGATCAGCATACCCAAACTGTGGTAAAAAAATGATGACCAATTTCACCTACCCATGCCAGTCCTGCTCGTGCTGTCCTCAGACTCTCATTTCAGAAAAAGACAGACTTTAACATTTCACTTCAGAAAGGGTCTGTGTCCAGCACTTACCTTCTGAAGACCCCTTCTGGTCAGGATGGGGGTGCTGCCTGTCCTGTGGTTCCTCCCCAAACCAATAGGACTTTGTAAAAGGAAAGTACCAGGGTCTGGGAATCCCATACTGGCCTAAAAAGAAAAGCATTACATGAGCCTGACTATATCTGCCCCTTTTCTTTTATTAGCTTTCAGGACAAGAAGGGAAGTACTCCACCCCCAATAAGCCTCCAGGTGAGGCAGGACTAAGAAGAAATCTTTCTGCATGAAGACACTGACAGACTCTGGGTCTAACTTCACTTTAGGGTTAAAAACCCTCTGCTGGAAGGTGCAAAGTAGCACATGAAGTACTGATACTCTTATCTCCTCCTTTGCAGTACAGTCTGTGAACTTTAGAGGAGGGAACAAGTGAAGTACAGCAAAGCTTCTTGGGGCTAGATCAGCCATGGCCACAATGGGGTCATGCTTCTGTGCTGGGCAACACTCACTGCTATCAGCAAGCAACAACCTTGCTCTGACGCTGGTTTTGTCCATGACCTTTCTACAGCTCTGCTTAAAAATGGGCCAAATTTGCACCTTAGCGAGTGAGATGGGTGAAAGGATTTATTAAAAAGCCTTAAGACATGATTATTCCTCAGAAGCAGACCTCACCTGGAAAGACAGATTCAATGTACCAGGTCATGACTCCATACAGGAAGGTATCAAACAGCATCATGACAGCTGATGTGGTGATGCTAAAGCCATCTTCTTCCAATGGGCTTTCAAAGAAGTTGTCCCACTGAACACCAACTCCCTGCTCCTCGAACAGTGCAAAGTACTCACAACCGAAACCAAAAGCTACTGGAGACAGCAGGCTCTGAAAATGGGAGGCATGAACATGCACTGAGTTGTTTACGTCTACTCTCCAACTAGTCATCTCAGTTGTAGCACAAGGCTAAGGGACATTATCCATATGAAAAGTCAAAGTTCCAAGGATTGTCACTGTATTTGCAGGTACGGAGTGGCAGATTTGGTCTAGGTTTCAATAAGCCCTGAAATCTCTGCTGGACCTCCATCCAGAATTGTTTGTTTTCCTATTTTCTTTCCCCTACTCTCTGGATTTTCCTGCAAGGGAACAGGTTGCTAACAGTCACCCTCTCTGGATAGGTAAGAAGTGCTGTGCAGAGGGAAGGCAGGTGGTTCCTTCAGCCTGCATGTCTGGTGGTACAGCATCACAGCATACAGAGACTAAGGCAGCTTAGTCCAGCTGCATAACTTCTATTCCCTAAGCCAACAAAACCCTCCCAGAAGCTTCTACCAGGTTCAGTAAACCTCTTCATCAAGCCCAACCCTTACTTAGACGCTTACACTGAAAATTAACCTCCCATTGCCACCTCCCCCCTTGTAGCAATGTCCAGCTAGAGAGCTGCTGAGTGCCATACTGGTGGAGACCCAGTGCCCAGGAGAGCTTCGTCAAGACTCACCGCAAAAATCTTGAGTGAGAAGCTGATATGGTCCTGCCAGGCAACACACAGCACATAAGGCAGGTACAGCGTGAAGTAGACAATGCCCCCACAGGCAGCTGCCAGGTTGGCCCTGGAGAACACGGTGCTGATGAGGAAGCACTGGAGGATGGTCACAACGCCAAAGATCGAGAGGAAAATGAACACCACACTAGGGTCGCTGTAAGGCAGCAGATTCCCCATCTGGCAGGAGAACAACAAGTGCATCAGGCTTTGAAAGGGCTCTCCAAGGTGCCTCTGTTATAGCCAGCTCTGCAGAGCTGCTGCTCAGGGGAAGCGGGGCTTCCTGCAATTTGCACAACAGCCTTCCCAGAAGTGAGGCAGTAGCAGAGGCACCTTTTCAAGAGAACTGAATCTACAACATCGCCTCCCGCTGTTTTCAGCCACACTGTCTTGTTGTTCCAAAGTCCTGTTCCCAAAAAGTGGCTGGTCAACACACACCCACAAACTCCTCCCCAGTGTGTCAGTGCAGACCACTGCTTAGCAGGCTCTAAAGGCTTTAGAGTCTGCTGCCACAGGCCAAACCAGGCAACTCACCTTCAGGATCAGCACCAGCAATCCTGCACTCATCAGGAGAGGGACAAGGCTGCTAATGAACCAGCTTAACCAAAGGATGCCATTGTCAAGTCCCATAATCCTCATTGTCTCTTTCAGGCGGGCTTCCTTCTCATACACAATGCCTTTAATTATCACAGCCACTGAGTAGATCCAGGCTAGCGTCATGAAGAGAGGCATGGAGCGGCTCATGACACGCAGAAATCTAAGAAAATGAAGGAAAGGGGCCAGGAGAACTGAATGAGAAACATCACTGCTACTTAAGGTACCACTTCAAGGGCTATCAGACCATGGTGACAGCTAAGGCTTCACTGCACAAAGCAACTAATGTGCAAAGCCTGACACAGGATCCATGTCTCACCACAAGGTGAGGCGGATGGGTTTAGAGCACATTGCCAGTTAGGAATGGGAGCTGGACCTGCAATTGTCACTCAGTGGAAGAGTGGGTGCAAAGAGCTGCCTTGCCTGGGGACTGCTCTCAGTTATTCTCTTTCCCCTCTCCTGTGCCTATCTGTCTGCTTTTTTCCCCAGTGCTATTTTTGCTTGCATCAGGTGTGGGGATATAGTCACACATCAGGAAGGTACTCGGTATGTTCAAGTCCATTACTGACAGTCGCTGGGCAGGACTCTGCAAGGCATTACATATTCTAAATCCTCCATGTGGGTGCCCTAAATCCAGGGATTAGGAACCATAATGGAGATTGCCTCCTCACTGATAATAGGGACATAAACCATGCCTGAGGAGTGACAAAAGCTCATGCCTCCCAAGCTCCTCCTCCTGGGAGCTTTTGAAGCAGCCTGCATACATACACGTCATCCACATAACATGGGTAGGGCATCTGCTGCACATAAACTCCTGTCTTCTTCTCCGTGCCTGTCTGAACCCTGATGATGGCCTGTTCTACCACATCCTGCAGGTAGACAAAGCCTCCCCAGACATAGCGCATGTCCTCAAAGGGGTCAGCACGGGGACCAGGATCCCAGTACCTGCACCAAGAGAACAAGAACTTTCCATTAGAAATCCTCCTCATCACATCCTTTGTAAGAATTTGTTCATAAGGCAGGATGTCAGGGCTCACCCATCCTTGATTTTGTTGGTCCTTTCCACGTTATCAATGTCCATGCGTATCTTGTATTTCACATGTTGAGGAAGGTCTGTGCTGTCAGGAGCTATTTCAGTGAAGACTATGCCAGCCCAGAACCTCCTTTCATCCAGAAGCTCCAAGGACTTGTTTATGAGCTGGACTTCTGTGGGCACAGGCTCCAGTTTGTCCAAGTTGACACACTAGACAGGGACAGAATTGGAAGCATTTATGGGATACACTGCCAAATCATGGTGTACTTTGTTTAGGTTTGGGGTGGTGGAATATAAGAGAACTCTCCAATGGTAATGCCATGCCCAAGAAAAAGACAACAGCATCTGACTATCTTGCAATGGTTTGCTGTAGCCCAGCAAGTTGCAAGAGTTGTCATTGCTGCCTGCTTGACAGTCACCTACCAGTCAAATATATGTCACTGAGACATACCCCAGCAAAGGGATTTTCTGTACAAGAGCTTGGGTAGCACCTACAGGATCTCATCCAGGTATCAATTTCCTCTGTTATATGTAGTCTTATTTCTTCTGTTACCAGCAAACCAAGTCTGATTGAAAGCCTCTAAACATCAGTGGAGAGACCTGAAGGGTTTGGACCAGTCCCTTAACAGGCCACGGCCTGTTTCTGTTTGCACTTATCTCCCAAGATGATGAGGCAACAATTAGAAACTAATTTTGTTCCCTCAGTTTAAAGCAGCTTCACCACAGTCCCCAGTTAAACCCCAGATTGAAGTATGAGCTGCTACACTGCTGGAGACAGCAGCAGCACCCAGTAACAGAAAGGCAGGAAACCACATGCAGTGACGAAAGCAAAAACTTCAAAAACAAGGCCTACAGTTAGGTTCCTACATCTATACTTAGGCATCTGAATAAATGATAGTTTTCTCACATGCTACTCAGTCCTACTAAAGCCTGGTGGTATCCAGAAAACAGACAGAGGAACATCTATCTTCCCTTTCCAGAACACCCAACGGCATGAGTGGAGACTAAGCTGCTGGCCTCCCAGAGCTCCTTGCCCACATTAACAGGATCTCACCTCCATGAAGCGGGAGATGGTCTGGATAGCCCGGTCTGTCTCATTGAAGGCATCCACCCAGGTATACACAGAGCCACTCTCTGTCTCAAAGTCCTCTGGATTGTTTGACAGGAAACGAGCAACATCCTCCACTGTCCAATTGGAAGCTGGCAAGTGCAGGTCCCAGAGGGCTTTGCTCTTCAGCAATGTCTGCGGATATTTTGTTTTCAAAGGAGAAATAGTTGTGAGAATTAATGTTAGATCTCCTCTCTCATAACAAAAACAAGCACTACCAGCGAAGACAGCTGTTACAAAGGTGCAGGGAGAGGCCCTCTGTCATACTGAGAGGATCATCACAGTGGGGTCCTTCCTCTCACCTTCCCATTGAGAAGGATGTGCCTCCCTCGGTACAGCTACACCCTATCAGTGTGCTTTGCAGGCTGGCTGGCTGCCTCCGTGTCCTGCCACCCCTCTCCCAAGGAGAGGGCAGCAGAGAGCTATGCACAGCTCTGCACCCCACACACGCAAACCAGGGAAGAGGGAGATGCTTGCTCAGCGGAAATGCTTTTGGTTAATGCTGATTGCCAAGATCTGCTCACTTCTCCCAGACAAATCTCTGCTCCTGGCTGAGATGGAGAGGGACTGAGGCATGGCCGAAGGCTCAATGGTCACTGTGCTGAGCAGAAATACCAGCACCAGAGGCCAGGTGATTTTCATATTTTGCTTTTGCGCCACCAGGGCTGGCTGAAGCAGCCCTGTAGAGCCATCACGTCCTGCCTTCGTCCTCCTGTCGGGGACAGTGCTTTCTTCACCCGGTTTAAGTGCTAGCTTTCTGAGGACAGGCTATTGTATGTACAATGCCTAGCACAAGTTCAGTGCCAGGCAGAAGCACCCATCGCTGAAGCACGAACCAGTCCACTGGGCAGACATTGTAAGGCCAGGCAGGAAGGGAGCAGTCATTGTAAAGGATATAGTTGAACTGAAGTCAGGGAGATAAAAAGAAAAACGTGCACAAGAGAGAAAGCTGCAAAAATCCTTATGATTAAGAACAGGAAATGGATTTTTTGCCAGAACAAAAATTAAAGAGAGGCAAAGAGTTTCCCCAAACCCTGCAAACCAGAAAGTAGTGGGTCACCCAGTTACAAGAACAGCTTTGCAAACTGGAAAAACAGAACAGAACAAGCTAGCAAAGGAAAACATACAAAAAGGAAATCCAAGCAAACAGGAATTGGATGTTCTGTGCTCTCTTCTCATTTGGTCTCCAAGGTTAACTTCTGCCACCATTCCCAGCAGAAAGGACACTATGCCTGCAGGGAAATGGCTCAACCTCACCTTTTTCAGTTCCAACATTAAAGCTCCTTAACCCCAGGGGCACATGGCGCCCTTCCTGAAGTTCACAGGCACATTAGCATCAAGCTAGAAGTGGCAGGGATGGGCAAGCAAAGCACTTTCCTCTCCAGCAGCAGGCAGAAATATGCCAAACAGACTGTACAACCCGCAGAGTTGAGAGGTGATGGCCGGTCAACCCAGCAGCATGGCAGCTAAAAGGGATGCTGTCTGGGAGCTGCCAAGGCACTGACAATGAAGGACTCCTACTTGTGTGAACGTCAACAGGTGACAACAAAGGGACCCCGGTTACTACACTGGTACAGAGAAGACCACATTGCTGGGAAGATCAATAATTAACCAGAGGCAACAGGGTTAACAAGCAACATAAAATATAAAACCAGAAAAGCCCAGGGCTCACTAAAATAAAATAAAATAAAAAATGGGAGCAACATTCACTTTTCAGAGAACACCACTGCAAATCAATGTTTTGGACCTTCACTTTCTGCCTGAACTTTGCAACAATCTATTCAACTGTCTCTAGCGCTCTAGTATGTCATGTTGATGGAGAAGTACAACAGGGCAGGTCACAGATTATGCTGCAAAACATTACACTGGGGTAAAAAAGGAATGAATTTCAAGGTTTATAGACTTGTGGAGGTCTCTGTACACAAGAAGGTGCACTATGATACCCAACCAGCTGTGTTGCAGAGACAGCTGGAAAAACTACTCTACATTTGTCCCTCTGTTTCTCGATCCCAGTTTTACATCACTGTGCTTCCAAAGACATCAGCACAGGGTGCAAAGATCCACCCCTCAGAATTGCACTTGAGGAACCATGGTGATACTCTCATAACACATTAGGGCAACACTGTGGACAAAACAGTACACTTTTCAACAGAGGCAGATTAGAAACAGGTGCATAATGTAAGATCAGTACAATCAAAATCTCTTTCAAGAAGGTGTCCCATCCATAATATTTATCTGCCCCATTCAGCACTGAAGCACTGTGAAGCACCATCTAGAATAAATATTTCATCACTTATTGCAAAAAACAACAGTGGTGGCTCTGGCAAGCACAGCATACTGACCCGAATGAGATCCATTTCCTGACTACTTTCCATAAATGTCCGAATCTTTGGGCTTATCTCCTCCCACATTCCCCCAAGGTCACGAAACACACCCAGCTCCTGGAATGTCCTGTTCACCTGTCACAAAGAGGAGAGGAAGGTTATTTCCAAAAGCTGGCAGAGACCCATCATGGGCTGAGAGGGTGCATTGAGCCTTTAACAGTAAGTGCATGGGAGGTGAGAGACTAGGGAGGCCATGCTTTTGCAAGCAATCCTTTCTAGGCTTGTGTTTGGGTCCAATTTAACTAGAGAGGATCAGCTGTACAGCCAGAGGACATAGCTCATGCTACATTATCAGAGGACAGGGCTAGAGTTACCTCAGACATGACCTTCCTTACAGCTGGTGTATCTGGAGTATACAAGATCTTCCCAATCAGCAAGGGTTTCAAAGCCCTCCAGATAATCCTGGAAAGCGGGCTGGACTCCAGGTTCTTCATTATCTCATTGCAGTAGGGTGCTGAGGAAGAATACAAAAGTGAGTGGCTGAACAGCACAGTGACAAGTGCAGAAAGCATAGAGCTTCAAGAACAACCAAAGCTGAAAGCAAAGCATTTTTCAGACACAAAACCCCTCCTTTACTGCAAAGCTCCACAGAAAGTCCCTTTTAGCCCAAGCCTGTACAGTCTGCCCAGTGAACATGGAGAAACCAGGTAGCTTTCAACACTAAGAGCCACAGTACTAGTTCTGCACACTCCCACAACCCCAATGCATGGCACAAACAAAATTTGTCCAAAAAAGGTCAGATTTCCAGAGGCTGCACATGACTGTGCTCCCTCTCCCACTAAAGTAAGTCCGCTGCACAACTTTCTGTGGACCCTACAGAAGGTCCCTGGGATACTCTGCAAGTTGATAACTTACTGGCCTTAAGGGCACATGCAAGATTGTATGTGCATGCCTTTCTGAAACAGCAGTGAACATGTCCCTCAGGACCACATGCTTTCATCTCTGGAAGTCTGGAAAACACTAGTGATGGTAATCATGAAGTAGATCGGACCTCAGACCATGCCACTGTTACACTTACTTGTGGAGTTATCATAGAAGTTAATCACATCATCTTCAGTGCTGTTGCCTCCAAACAGTGCTTTGTAATTGTTGTCCTCATACCAGTTGAGGGATTTAATTTTGAGCCCTCCACCCTCAGGATGGCCGCACACAATGCGTGACACAGCCTGATAGATCTGCGTAGAGGAGTTTGAGGCATTCACGTTGGTCAGGAACATCACCTCTTGCCTCATGTCACTCCAGCTCTTCATGCTGAGCAGCTGGAGGGGAAGGGCAGAGAAAAGAATGGAAGCAAGTATTGAACAGGATTAGTAAAAGGAATTCTGTCCATGTGCCTTCAAATCGCAGACCAGATTTCTGAACAGATGAGAATGCCCTTGAACTCAACATCATGGGTAAGAATCAGGGGAAACATTTCCCCACCACCACAATGGGAGACTGTAGAAGGAAGTCTCTTCTGTGCAAGTACTCGGAATGTACCCTTGCCAAGTTCTTAACTCTTGAGTTTTCTCCTCCAGTGCTGTGGGTGGTTCCTGGCCTCCCTGCCCTCCAACATGGAAGCTGCTTCTCCTCCTGGTTGCACAATGGCTTACATTCCAGTGGAGTACCCTCACAAGGGAAGGTGGGGTGGGGTGCATTGAGTCAGAACAGGAGTTAAAGGAACAACACCAAGTGACTGCAGCTCATGGGTCACAAACTGGATGAGCTACAGGCCACAGCAGTGTCACCTGGCACAATTCCACCAAGTCTCCACTGATTTACATCAGGCAGCCAGTTTGACCTCCCAGATTGGCATCGCTTATCCCTGCCCCAGGAATTCCTTGCCCCGTTGTCAACAGCATTCCCAGAAAATCCTTGAAAACAAGCCCTGCTGCAGCCAGGACCCTGAATCACAGCATAAGCTGTGCAAGCAGCCAGTCACAGCAAGGAGCCTTCTCCTGCCCAGCTGACCTGACACCAGGCCTGAGGTGGTAACACACAACCAGCCAGAACGATTAGTACCTCCAGACTCATTTGAGTGGCATAAGCCAGACAATATGCCTGCAGTGTGTCATGAACAAAAGCACCCTGCCTTCAGCCTGAGACACTCACTGCATTAATGCTGCTACACTCGGGCATGGCCAAGCTCGCCACAACAGGAAAAGCAACCCACCTGCATGAGCATTGGTGTCATGCTGCACTGGAGTGTTGCTCTCAGACCCCCTGTCCCAAGATGTCAGAACATCACCTCTTTGATGGCGACAATAAGGGGTTATTATGAAAAAATAAGACAAAGGCAACAATCTAGGATACTTCCTCTAAGAAACCTTCTAGCTTCCATTTATTTTCAGCTCAGAGAACTTCTGTTTTCTAAATCTCAATGAATTTCTTCCATGGTAAACTCCAAGAATTTAGAACATCCACAAGTATTTAACATCCAACATCACAGGAAAGAAACTCTTCTCTCTGCTTAATTTGGCTACAGTTAGCTCCATTTGGTGTCATGTGGTTTTGTTTTTTGTTTTTACTGCAAGAGACAGTGAACATTCAATCGTTATCTCTTCTTCATGTGCCACGAAACTCTATAGGTCTCCATCATACCCCCAACTCATCTCTTTTCCAAGCTGAACAGTCTCAGCCTATTCCCTTGTTCCTTTTGTGAAAGTCATTCTACTTCTAAAAGTCCTAACTAGCCTTCTCTTTATTCCACTTCTGCTATCCCTTTTCAGACAGTAAGAGCCTAGATCTATATCAAAGGGCACCATGCTAAAATGCTACAGCTGGTTCTCTATCCCTTTTTAAGTGTTTTCTAGAATTTTATCCAATTTTCTGACTGCTACTGAAATATCAGGTGACATTAAAGTTGGATGTTCTTACTGTGCTGCCCAGAAAAGGCACATGCACTAAACAGGACAAGCAGAACTGCTGACACACCTATTTGTAACTGCTCATCAACTGCACCTCAGAAACAACTTTAGATGCTGGGGTCCAACTGCCCTGTTTTCAGAGACAATAGCAGAGTCAAAGACCATCTGCCACTTTTGCTCACTGTGTATTGGTCTGTCACTTTTGCTTAAATAATATGCAGATAACCAAAGTCTAAGACAGCTGGCAAAGCCAGCCAGCAACAATGCTGAAAGCAGCACTGTGCTGGAACAATCCAATCCAAGTTCACCCAAGGAAAGCACACTCAAGACTCTTTGGCCTTACAGTGGGAGGTAAACCTGACCCTTTGTGTTCATCTGTAGCACTGTGCATGTTTTAGATGTGCCAACATCCGGAGAAAAATTCTTGATGCTAAACAATAGCTACTACATGTCACCTACACAAGGAGCCTCTATTTTCAGATGCTAAAAGCACAAGACACAGGGATATAATGGAAGACAGCTGTGAGAACAGCAAAAGCCTGAGTGCATATGTCCACAGTGACTGATTCAAGTGTACTTTCATTTCCTTGCTATTCACTGCTGTCTTTGCCTGCAGCCTGGTGCCGCTCAATCTGGCCCCACACGTTCAGGGTGACATACAGGATACCAGGATCATGGGACATGAATGAAAAGTGTCACACAACAGCTTTTGTTTGTTACATATGCTTATGTAACAAGCATATGCTTTGCTTAGATTTTTGGATTTGATGATTCCTCACCCAGAAGGCCAAGGCTGCATTTCAGGTGTGACAGTTTGAGTGTAAAACTGAAAGGGACCCCTTGGGGAGTCTTTGGTATCTTAGGTAAAACAGCTCATTTTTTCCTCAGCAAAACAGCAGTTGCTTTAGCTAAAGTACTATAAACTCCCTAACATGATGAGCAAAGCTACTCAAATAGGAAGTGCAGCTAATTCCCATGAATATATGAAATGTTAACCATCTTGAAGAGGAATTGCATTGGCAAATACATTTCTACATATTATTTGAAACAATTTGAGCAAGGAACTTCTTTTCATCTTTGGCACCAGCAACTTTACAATTCACATGCACAGCTGATTTTTTTATGCCTCTGGAAGCAAGTATGTCAAACGTGAAGGGTTACTAAGCTATTTCTTCTCCCAGACATCAGACCTGGCTCCCTAAGTGTTTCTAAATAGTTGCCCTTGCTCTTGGTGTTTAATCTGTCCTCCTAGAAGTTGATTTAAAGAGTCCAAGGACACAGATCCCATCAATCCCCATACTCCAAGACAAATATTTTGCTCAGACCATTTTCTAATTAAAATTCCCTGCTAGAAAGGCTCCTAGACATGGCACAAACAATAGTACTCTCCACCCCCTCAAGCTGCTGCCCTTTGAAACAAGGGAGCAAGTCCCTCCTTTTCACACAGAAATCCGCCTGACAGACAATAAGAAGTAACTTTCGGTCAAGCCATCTGGAGCAGCTCATGCTGTACACAGAGCAAAAAGCTGCCTTTGTTTGCACAGCAGGGCAGAATAAAAGGTAGTCCTACCCAAAACAGCTGCCAAGCAAAAGGCACATTACCCTGGGACGTTTTCGGCCACATCAGCAAACTGAACATCACGTGGTTTCAATTATTTTTATCCCAGACAAGAAAAAAAGGCAAGCTTAAATGACGTAACAGGAAACAGCTGTAGTCAAACTCCGAAGGGCAGCCTCCCTGCTAGCAGCAAAAGCTCTGCCATGGTCCTAACTGAAGCTGGTCCTGGAATTGTCTTAATTTCGATGTGAAGGGGGCTGCTGGGCAGGTTGTGGGGCTCGGGCAGGGGTGCGTGCCAGGAATTGTTGGCTGGCAGGGCGCAGGCTCCCAGCAGCTGCCCCTCCGTGGGAGTGAGGCGCAGGCTAACCTGGAGTGACCCGCTCTTGTGCCTGCTCCCAGAGGTTACTGCCGTTCACGGGCGCGGAGCTCTCGCTCTGATGCACAGACGGAAGACTAGCGAAGGGAGGAGGAGGAGGCGGCGGCATTGTTTAGCTTAGATGGAGGCGGTGGCACTGTTTAGCTTAGATGGTTGTGATTTCTGCTCCAGGGAGAGAATGTTTTTGACTAATAGCAGGCACTTCAAAGTCAGAGCCAGACAAAAAAACTAGGATAAGTTTCTGGCTCGACACCCGCCCCCTACCCCCCCAAGATTTGGACTTCTCACTCATAGTTAGGTATGCAGGGCTTTTTTTCTTAATCCATCATTTCACCTGCAAAAACAAATATTTGCAGTTTCTAGAATGTCGGTTTGACTGTGCAAATTGCTGTTTACGTTTAGTGCTGTGATGTCATTGTGCTGAGTGCCCCACAAGACTCGAAAACAATCTCCGGCCCAAAAAGCAAGATAGATAAAGAGGAAATAGTAGCTTATAGCTACTAATCTAAATTATAACAGCCACAGCATCTTTTCCACATGCCATACCCTCACTGCGCACGAAACCCACTAGATACAACCAAGTAACAACCCTGACATGGGCTGGCAACTGAATGGAAAAAAACAGAAAGGAAAGCCTCAACATGCAGTTTGCAAGGCACTACCTGGCAGCAGATGTACTGCAAGCCCAACAGTTGTGCCACTGCTGAGGAGGCAAAATACTACAGAAAATGTCCTAATTCCTGTTATGGTATTTGTAACTTGAAGTACCAAGAGGTTGCAAAATGCATGCTGCCTGTACTGACACAGGGAAAATAGCTGTAGGATGGGGAAAAGTTTCAAAACAAGCCAGGGATTTGCCTTTGAGTTGCCTCTTGTTCTTGATCACAGCTTAAGATAGCCACCACAGTGATGTGTTCTCCTGACACAAAGGCTCTTCTTACCTCTTTAACAAGCTTCCCAACGCTCTCTCTCAAAGTTTCCACAGTTTCTGAGAGATCCCACAAGGAGGAATTGAAAGAAAGTCGGCTCTGTAGGAAGACAAAAAGGGAAACTAGAAGTTACTCCAAAGCACAAACAAAGAAATTAAACTCTTGTAAACATTCTTGTATAGAGCAGTAAGAACTGTTTACATGGCAAAGTGCTTGGTGGGAAAGACAAAGCTGAATTTCTGTGTAACCTTGAACTTAATACCATAGGCTTCTGCACCCTGCAATGTGATAGGATCACCCCTTCCTCTTTTCCCAGGTTAAGTACACAGATGCCACAGCCAGAACCATACCAACAAAATGTTACATGCATGCACATACACTTACAATTCAAAGGATGACTTGCATTCCAGGTCACAAAACAAGTACAGTATAAAGGACAGCATGTGGACAGTCCTGCAATCCTGAAAGCCAGTGCTAAGAAGGGGATGCAAAGTCAGTATAGCAGAGGAAAAAACAACTTGGTGGGCACAAGTTTTCAGCGAGAGTACACAGATACCAGCTCGGATACAAAGAACTCTCTCGTGCCGTGTACATCATCATCATCATCATCATCACCACTCAAGTCCTCCCATCAGGCCTTGATGTTCTTTATCTACATCAAGGGAGTATTTTAAAATAAACAGCTTCCAGGAAATAGCTGGTATGCACTGTCACCAAAGAGCAAGACGGACAGGCTTCCAGAAATGGAAGGCACAGCTTTCAGGAAACTATTTGCTCTAGCAGGAAATCACACTGAAGACAACTCCTTCTTTCCAAACGCTCTACATGTAACTGGTGGCCTGGAGTTCAGTTTGCAGGGTTCTTTTCCTGTTCTGTTCACATGTGGATTATCTTGCATAGAAAACATTTGGGCACAATCCTTTTTTCAAGGGAATGAGGATTAAAATAAATTCCTATGATTTCACATTAGTAGCTCCATGTTGCAGCATTTGAAAGCACACTTAAGTTACAGCATTGCAACACACATATGAACAGCCAAGGCCCTTGATTTTAGCACGCATCTTTTGAGCTGAATCTCTTCCTTTTCACATCTTTCCTGGGAAATTTCTGGAAACAAAGTCTGGAGGTTTTCACTGGTACTACTTGATCTGCTGGAGACTGGTAAGACCTGGTCAGTGCCAGCTGGTGTAAATGGGCACTCTTCTCCTGATCTGCTGGGATGCTTAAAATTCAGCTAACTTTTCTGAGTGCACAGTTAGTCTTTGCTCCACAGCCAGTTGCAAATTCAGGGAGGATCTCTCTAACCTCTACGGATTTCTACTAAATGCGGTCCTTAAGGTTTAGATAAATAAGAACATATCATCTAGAAGATAAGCAGTTAAAAATCCCCACAGGCTTAGACCTTCAAGACATATTTAAAGAAATTTAGCCAGCAAATATCAAAGCTACATATCTGTTCTACCACTACTACTTTAGGAATAAGATGAGGTAGAAAGTTCTAGGTTCACGCATAACAAGAGATGTGCTTGTTCAGCTCCGCATACTTCATCAGTCTCCACACAGATTTGTGTTCACAGCATTCAGAGGTGATTCAGGGACAGGGAAGATGAGGAAAAGTTTTCTGAAGATACTAATTGGTTCAGAACAGTGAAAAGTCAAAATCCAATTGCAAAGGATTAGTGAACAGCCTCCTACTGACACACTGCTATAAAGTGCCAGACAAAATTCAGCACTGCAAAGTAAAGTACATGGGGAAAAGACAGTTCTACCTTAAGATGCCTCTTGTATGGCTCTGAATTAGCTACTGCCACTCAAAAAGAGAGATCTTAGAAACACAGTGATAAAACAGATCAACATCAATATAAATCTACAATGCAATCCTTGTTCTCAAGTAGTATGTGCAATTTTGAGTTCTCCATCTCTGAAGGAATTCAAGTACAGAGAAAGGCCATGATTCAAGGTAAGAATGGTTTTTGAAGGAAGAACAGTAGACTACAGCTCTTCCAATAGGACGTGTAAGGACAAACACAGGTTATGACAAAACTCTCTGGACTTACAAGTGGGATGGGGAATGGAAATGGAATGATTGCCCACTGTGCCTCATCATACAGGACTAGAGAACTTCCACTGAAATGATCAGTTTAAAACAAAACCAAAGGAGCTTCTGCATATACAACTTAGTCAAAATGGAAAAAATGAGTAGACTTTATGCAATGCTGAAAATATCGTGAGTTTGAGAAACACTTAAAAGAATTCATTGAACGCAAAAATCTTACCAAATGCTATTAAACAACAAGATCCCAGGAGCAGCTGAGAAAGTCTGGGTTGCAAGCTACTGAAGAACATCACACTGAGGAAATGTTGTTACGTAGTTGCCCAAGGGCAGCATCCTTTCACATGCTTCCATTACGGGCCACTGCTGAACTATCAGTCAAAGACACTGAGCTTAACAGGACTTTTTCCTGACCTCCTAAGTAAGTCTTAGGTGATTCAAGGAGCTTGCAAACCTTACCCTGAAATGCGAGGAATAGCCATCTATCCTTTCATACTACAGCACCCTGACCTTTCTTCCCTAAAAAATTTGTATCACTTCCAGGTCATTTCTCACCAGAACTTGCAATAGTATCATTGATATGGAGGAAATTTTACTCTCTCTACCACTTCCTGAACGTCAAAGCCCACTCAGGAGGCCTCTCACAAGTCATCTCCAAAGACAACAACAAAAAATCAGTCACAAGGGCCAGTCTTCTTTGAACAGATGAGCATGTCATTAATTTCCCTGTAATATACATCTTTGTAGTGACTCACTAAGTTGTTAATAACATTAATAAGAAACCTCTAGATTCAGGGTAGATCCAGGAAGATCGTTCCTACTGTGAGAATGTCTTTAGCAGGTATCTGTACTACATCTTGGGACTGGGGAGGGCAATGACTCATTTACTGGTAATGCACTGCAAAAACATCACCTGTCTGTTCTAGGCACACTGTGGAAAGACAAAGCTCTAACAGGTTTTGAACACAACTGCCCTCTACAATGACTGTTGTAGCGGCTAGCAAGTCACTAAATTTGTCTTTTGGGGCAGCCAACATTATAACACTCTTGAGTATACTCAGATTATATACTGAGTGCACTGGGGGGACTCTTTGTGCTTGTATGTGCATGCTACAAGACTTACTCTAGTGACAAATACTTAAAATGGCTGGAGTTGACAGACAAGCCTTGAAAAAATTCACGTGAGACTTATGGGGGATGGACAAATCTGATTCTTTTACATACATGAGAATGCATGGGTTTAAAGTGTTGGGAAGTCCAAAAATTAAGCCAAAATTCAGTCTGCATCATACAGCTAACTGTTTCTGCTTAATAAAGACCACTCTGCCACATGTGCTTTGAAATAGTTATTACAACTTCATACTGATCTTAGCAGAAACTTTCCACTGGCCTCTGCAGAAAAATCATGTGCTTTAAGCTTCTGCTTTTGTTTCCTGAGGGTGGAAGTCTCAAGCCACTGCTGCTTAAAAGGATGATATCATTGTGCTTGACTGAAAACACTCTCAAAAGACCAAGGAAAGCTACGAGTTCAGTTGCAGCACATATTTACATTAGGAGACCTTTTCTAAAAGCCATTTTTCAACTGCAATGCATTTATTATGTAATGCTTAGTTCATGCTAACCATTTGACAAAATACCACACAGATTACTGAGGGAGAAAGAACAATTGGATTTTCATGTGCTCACCCACACTCTTTCAAGGACCACTGCAGTACACAAGCCACAGTATATTTATGGCTTATTACAGATCCATGCCACTGGAAGTGAGTATGGCAAAGCCCTACTTAGGCAGTGCTGTCCAAGACATGAAACCCCACAGGAGCAATGTGAATTGTCACTTAACCTTCCCCCACCAAATCACATTCAAAACTGGGGAGATTTGCAGAGGGAAATACAAACAGGTACTTCTGTGACATAAGACAATCAGAAATGTCCCACTGGACTGTGTTGTGATGGCTGGGAATTTACTGCCGTTGCTCTTGTTAGTCTTTCCAAAACTGGGTAGTTCCTCCATGGGACAACTATGGCCTACCACTGGGAGAAAGCCAGGAAGAAAATTTGCATGCAGTCAGATGTACTGCTTCACTGTTGTTCTCAAACCAGCTTCACCTGCCTCAGTCTCACTCGCCCAGTGCAAGGCAAGCCTCAAGAAGAGAAGGTGTGTCCACACAAGCAACTTGTACAACTTGTCCTATGTCCCCTAGCACTGTTGGTCCAAAGGCTTCGGAGAATGGATGCAGACTAAGACATGGGTGACGGAAAAGGGAATTTGACTTTTTTAAACACTTTTTTCTTCTAGCGGAGTGAAGACCCAGAGAAGAAGGAAAGTTAATCCTCCACCTTAGTGCCCTGTGATCACACCCAGATTTTCTGCTGGGTTTTGATCTAAACACCCTGCCTCAAATAGGTTCTTACATGAAAAAGAGAAAGGAGACACTTTACCCTCCCCTACCATACCTCCATGTGCTTGGCTCTGTTTTCTCATCCTACAGAACAGGCTAAATTGAAGTAATACATCAGCGACAGAGCTAGAATCCTAGTGTGAAATTTTAATTAGAAGTTCTTGTCTTGACTGTACCACTGCCCTTGGGCAATGCTCAAGGTGTTCTGGATAGAACCAAAGTATGTAAAGTGTTTATTCCTTGCCTTTCTTTTTAAAAAAACTTAACAGTGCTGTGACATTTTAGAGCTCATGCATTTCATCATGCATGCATTTTAATTTCTTTTTTAAAACCTTCATCTGTCCACAATTTGCTAGTAATTACTGCATTTTTGAGAGCTACTTAGAACACTTAAGAGTTTCCCCAAGGCTGCAAATGCACACACACTTTAAGCCAGCAGAAGTTAGTGTTATCATCAGCATCTCAGCCCACACACTCACTCCCTGATCATAGGGCTCTCAATCTTGCACCCTCCCCTTCATGTTTCAGCATCAATATTTGTATAAACATACAATCAGGTCAGTGACTTTTAATCCGGTTCAATTCCATGATGAAATTTACTGCATCACCTTGCAGAGGGAATAACAAACAGGAATGCACAGGGACAAAAACAAGCAGGTAGCTGTCAGGCTAAGTCATATGTATTAGGGCATTTCAAGAAACCATAGCCACTTCACTGCCCACATATCAGAGCGGCACAGATTTCCAGTTTACAATTCAAGCCCTTGGTGTTGAATTTACAGAGTTCTTGCACGCAGTTGCAAGTCCTTGTACTGACCTTCTCGTACTAAGATGCTGCCTCTCCATAAATCACAAAATAGTGCAACCAGTGAAGCCTATGTCCAATTACACAAGCTAAAAACCTGTCTTTAAATTGCTATTGCACCTCCTTTTGACTTGGCCCTTACTTTGCTTACTGAAAGGACTTGTGTGAAGTACATCAAAAGGATGAAGCAAACAAACAAAAAAAAATTTATCTCTGGACAAATTGCTGGCATTTGTGCTACAGACTTTGTAGTAGATACAGAGCACGCTATCTTCAGTGTGCATATCCAAGATTTGACACACAGTGCCTTCAATAAGCTGCGTCAAAAGCCTCCTTTGTTCACAGGCAGAAAGTTCTTTCTTTGTTCAAAGATGTTACTGCAGGTCAGGGCACTTTTAAGCCTCTAAAGACACTAAGTTTCAAATGTGTTGGTTGTGATCCTACAGTTAATTTATCCATTTTGCCTGGCCACATTGAAACCAGTTAGTGTTTGTTTCATTCTCTGATGCATTACAACAGCTTAACTAGAGGGTACACTGTGACACATTTCCGAGGAAAACTGTGGACCTTTACCGAACAACAGTGGACAGCAGGTTTAGAACTGCTAGCTTCTAGACTCCAGCTTCCAGACTTTTTTCCCCTTGAAGACAAGATCATGAGCCATCTTCTCAGAAGCCCCCCAGGACTGCACATAATGTCTTAAATCTATACTGCTGTTGCCAAGAGGCACAGAGTGGCTTATGACTGTTTCCTTTCACCAACAAACAATACAGATCTAACGACACAGACACACTGTACCTGCTTCTGTCAGCTACACTGCAGAAGCTTCCATAAATAAGAAAAACAAGACTGAGTCTCCACAGAGCCCAGAAAATCAATTCTGAGCTGTACAATAGCTGGTTATTTTCATCCCCTTAAGACCCCAAAATTCTAGCATCTTTGAATGGTTTAAAGTAAAATACATATATATGTGCACATACACATACAACTGAAGACAAGAAACTCGTTATAGCCATTCTTCTCTAAACAGCCCATGTTTGTTACAATTTTAGTGTTGCTACCGCATCTCTTAATGCTTATGGGTTGTCCAGCAGGAAAGAAGAAGTGCAGATGGAGGACATGTGGAAAACAGAAGATGAGCTGTGGAGAGAAGTCGCTGACCGCTACATACTGTGCAGGAGAGTAATATGATACCAGTACTTGATAATAACCCTCTTTGACTGGGGACAAAGCCAAGCAAGTGGTACATGACTTTCAGTACTGAAAGGCTCATCAAATCTGAAAACTCACACACCAAACAATAGAATATTTGTGTTAGTGGGTAACAGAGTGGGTTCTGTGGTCCTTTCTTCCCTCTACTGTTATTTCCAGCACTGATTTCCTCAAACTTCTGTATTTTAACAGATATTGCAGATCTGCGGCAAAACATCACTCGATTGTCCTAGATCCAAGTCTGCTCTAGTCTCCAGTCACCCTGTAAATAATGTATGTTCTTGAAGTTCAATGAATTCTTCCTCCAATACCCATTCCGTTGGTTAATTCTTGAAACAGGAATTTAAAACTTGACTCTACATTGTATGATTTAAACCTGCTTAAAGCTTGTGGTCTGTCAGTGGCTAGAAACTTCTGCACTCAGTGGCACCATACTAAGGGCAGAGGGCGATGGTTTTAGTGCTCAGCACAAGACAGTCTGATATCTAGGCTCATTCCAGCCAAGACACAACATTTGACTAAAACACAGGGACAACCAAGAACCTGTTTGTTACAACACAGCATAAAGACTTTCCTCTTGAAAAACTGAACTACGGACCACACACATTTATGCTCTGCAAGCAGCAGACTGAACAGGAAGGGCAAGAATGGCAGGAAGATGCAACATTGCTCATGCTCCTGTAACAAAGACCAACAATCTCTCTTATTTCTAACTGCCTCTGAGCAGGAAATGCAAGGATGAGTTCCTAGACTGAAAGCCCTGGAAAAATGTCACTGTGTCAATGACAGACTCTTGCAGGTGGGGCCAGTGAACTCACCTGAAGAGGCTTCAAAGGATTCAGGTTAGCACGGAAGGCTTGCTCGGTTGCATGGAGTTTTTCCTTTGACAAGGTACAAATGAAGGCTTCAGAGTCTGTGGCCGCCGTCTGATTTTGGATTGTGAGAAATTCAGACGATGCTGAGCTATTGCAGAGATCTCGCAGCCGCATTCGATAACCAGACACAATGACCTGTGAAAGTGGGGAAAGCATTTAAGTCTCCCTTCATCTAAGGCTCCAACCAAAAAGCTGGTTCTGATTATTGCCTAGACAAATCAAACCATTCATAACATTTCCAGATAGAGGGGAGGGGGCATTATTCTCTACAGGTTGAGCAGTCCCGATTCATATGCAACTCAGTTCCAAGAAAAACCTTCCCTGCTGAGAACATGGGAGAGAAGTCCTGGGGGAGGCAGGTCTCTCTTCACTTCCCTGCAAATATGCACAAAGCAGCAGTGATCCTGTCCTCCAGAGCAGCCATTTCCTCCAGCCAAGGGTACATGCATTGCCTAATGTTCAGTCTTCTGGGAACTGAGCCACAGAGACAAAAACAAGGTTTGAGACCAGACACAAGTCTGGCAAATCTATGTGAAGGGCAAAAGACCTATGTCCCAAACTACTCAGTGTATCTGCCAGGCACATTTTCTATGCAGTTCTGAATCAGAATCATCTCCCTTAACTCTGAAGTATCTTCTCACTAACTGCTGAGACAAACATTTTGCAGTGTTTTTGACCAGATAATGTATCAGCAAAAAAAAGTTATCTTACTGGCTGCAACAAATGAGATAAGATCCTAGAGTCTTCCTTCACAGGCGTATTTTTCTTAAGGTAATGGTTGCTTGTCAATAATGTTTCCTAATCCACAAGCAATCACCTTATTAACAAAATTGATAAAATCCCTCTGAGTTATCACCAGACCCTTTCAGAACTGATAACCAAATTCGTTTAATAAGGTCATTTACTGACTTCATGTTTGCTGAACAACAAAGTACATATCAAAAAGCCGCATACTTCTTGAAGGTGATAAACAAGGAAAAATCCAGAGTCTACCACTGGAAAGAAATTTTTGTTTGCCTTGGGGCTAGACAGATGGAACAACTTTACTGTAAATGCACAGGTAACAACAGCCATAGACTTAATTTCTTCTTTCTGTCATTTCGTAAGACCTGGTGTGTATTGCCCAACTTACAACAACAGCTAAAGAGGATTGATCTACATTCCAGAAGAGTTAGCAGCTCCTGAACCACGCTGGTAAGTCTGAAATTTGTTGTGTTTCAAAACCAAAGGGGTATGCACAATCTGGAGCAAAAAGTGCATTACATTCAGAAAACAAGCAAGCGGAGCTGACAGCAGAGAGGAGATTTTTAATGCAATACTCATGCAAACCTTTAACTTTGATTTGTATCCATATGCCAAAAATATGATCTTTCAATGCCACACACTCAGCTCTCACATCAGAAAGGCTGACCTTTGAAAAATTTGGGGTGCTTTTTTTTTTGCCAGCAGTGATACTACTACCAGTGTTACATGCTGAAAAGGAGATATTTGTGGGGCACTGAAATAACACTCCCAGAATGAGTCTAAACAAGCTTCCCTGGGTGAACATACAGAAAAAAACAGTGTCTCCCAGTGCCTTAGTGTTCACTCACAAAAAGTGAAGGTGACCAGCCTTCCACCATTCTGAAAATGTCCACCTTTTTCACCCATATTTTAAACTCCTTTGGAGAGAAGCTGCCCTTTTCAAGCACTGAGCTCCATAGCATGAGACCTTAGAAAAAACACTCTGCCTATCCACCCCAAACTAAAGCACCCAGTCTCACCAAGTCAGCAAGTTCTCTATTCACTTGCAGTCATCTGAACCCATGGTGTCTTCAGCAGGCAAAAATATCTCCTAAATGACAGGTTAAGTCTCCTAAGGACTCTCAAGATGCCAGGCTCATGCCTGGAAGCAGTCATAGGTAATTGTTTTGTTCTTACAGGTCATATCATTCTCTCCTTGGGACTCTTCCTGCTTCATGAAACAGAGATTTGTTCCAGGCAGAATATGCACTGGCCATTACTATTTACTCATCACTGCTATTCAATGCATCATGCTCCAGCACTGGCCCAGGAACTCATTGTGCCTTCACCTTTTCAGAGTGAGAGGGCCTACTCCTGCCTCCAAGCCACACAAGAACTGTCTGGCCACACCCGGACAACAGCAGCATACCAGACTTGATTACACAGCTGCCTGCCCACTGCTGACCCAGGCACCTTCCAAATCCCACACCCTTTCGAGCACACCTGCCACAACTGGAAAAACAAAAGGCTTAGCCACTGCCCCAGGAAGCAACATGCCCATCAAGACAAGACTTTGGTTGCTTTTATCTGTCTGCACTAATATCAGTATGCTGGATGCACAACCCTGCTGGACATGTTGGAGCACTGTCATTACAGTAACACCAGTGAACAGTCCCATCTCCTTGGTGACTTCAGTTCCTCACTTGCTTGCATATCGTAACTTCTGGCCTTGTTGAACAACCCCAAGACACCAAGACTGTGCTGTATTTGCTGTGAAAGGCTGGCATACTCTGGATAGGCCCTTCTACTATATGACTTCTGAATGAAGCTGTGACCCACTCATCCAGAGACCTAACAAATACTGCCTAATAACACTGAAGGCACTCGTCAGCTCAGCAGTGAGGTCAGTCCTCCAAACCAGATCTTCAGCGAAATCAAAGACGTCCCTTTTGTGAGTCAGATAAAGTCATTCTGCAGGAAGGGAGAGGTCTGCATCTCTAGTTACCACTTGTATTAGAAAAGTGCTCAAAGAAAATTTGGTGGGCCACTGCTCTGCAGCTTAGTGTCCTGTTGCTCAGATTAGCTCTTCCTGCCATCCCTGAGCACAAAATGCTATTACAACTTAGCAGCATCACTCCCAGTGCTCTAGCAGAATCAGCTCAAGAATTACATAAACAAGAACACAGCCTGAAGCATTCAAAGAAGAGCTAGCTGACTGACCAGCCTTTCACCACCCTTCTGACACACCATGTAGATAAAAGCTAAGCTTTTTTACTTCTTCCATTATACAACCAATACAGTATGGCAGTCATACAACGTAAGGTCAGGTTTTTTGCCTGTTTGAAAATCTTTCTGCCTCTCCACTAACTTAGAAAGAACAACTAGAATGCTGTTGCTGCAGTCTTCCAGTTACCCTTCCAGAATCATCTGGAGCATGATTCTGTCTTAATCTAGCTTGAATTTCAGGCAAATTAGTTTCGAGTGAAACAAAGCATGCAGCCCAAAATGAGTAAGAATTTTTTATCTGCTTTAAGTTTTTTAGTAGAATATATCCTTAACTTGTAGGATAACTTATCAGACTGCACTAAAACCGATGTGCAGTTGTGGGACAGCATCTCTAACTACAGGAAAACAAAGACTAAAAGGACGATTAATCCATTCCACTTCAATGAAAAGATCTGATCTGGAGTTGAGGAGCGAAACAGATTTCCTCCTCCTTTTGCACACCATCTTTTGCACTGTTTCAGTAGAACCCTGGGTCTTCCTTTGAATTCTATTCTGCCTTCTGCATTAGAAAGGACGCTGGTTGACTAATTCATCGAGCCTAGCAAAAAACATGTTACAAGCTTGACAACGGCAGACAGCCATTGCAAGACAGGGCTCTAGTGCACTGTCACCACTGGCTATGTTTACGACTGCAATCATGGTACACTCAGGATATCAGGACTCTTGTACTATGCAATGCACAATGTGTCCATCTTGATGCATTGGCCACAAACCTAAAAGTATAGCTCCTTCTGCTGCACAGGCATGTAAAGCAGAGCAAGACATAGAAACCCTGCTCCAGTCCAAGCTGAGTGACTGAAAACAGTCAGAACAATGCTAGCAGCTTAATTAATGTTTTACTTCCATTTAAAAAAAAAATGCGGAAGGAAGAAATTCAGTTTAGCCTGAGGGTACTATTTTCTTCTGCAGGTTGAAACGTTTGCTCATGGGTTCCCAGTGTCCTTATACAGCTTAAAACCAAATAAGACAGTAAATTGAGGAAAAGAGGGAAGAGAGAAGCAGGAAATACATTTTCCTCTGTGTTTCTACAGCACCTAGCACAGAGGGGTCCAGCACTGTGGATCTTGGCACAACAACTAAACAATAGACAAGCATTATGTTAGGAGTTGAAAGTACTCTTTACCTGCTGGAGGTTGACCCCTGCATCCAGTAGCTCCTCTACTGCAGATGATGGCATGGACACATTATGATGGAGGAAGTCAGAGAATGTCTCATTGTCAATCAGGAAATCCCGAAGTTTCAGGTCTGGAAAGTGACAAAACATTCTGGTCACAGTAAAGCCAAAAGGAAACTCGTGTGAGAGCTCTGAACAGGAAAAGTCAAGCTGACAAATGGGGGAGAGGGAATTACACAAACCATAGCACAAAGGAAAAAGAGGAGCTGCTGGTAAAGTGCTCTGAAACTTGGCAGGCTTTCAGAGATGTCGATCCATGATGCCTTGGTCTCAAAAAAACCCCAAACCAACAACAATAAAAGAAATCAACCTTCAAAATCAACTACCATTAACATCATTACTTCAGCTCAATTTGTTCATACATACACAGAAGCAAGGCACACCAAGCTGCTCCCCTGATCTGAAACCTACTACAGCATTAGCACTTAATCCCTGTGTTGTTACTGACCATGGGACTGAGCTGGTGCATGGACCACTGAGGGATTTACTAGCCTTTAGTTAATTATGTTAATAGCTGATGTACTCTACCATAAATTTCAAAGTCTGACATGTGCAGTCACACAGGTATGATCGCATGCAGATCTAGGAAACAATTTTAGCTACTGGGAATTAAATAATACATTTGTAGTATTGTTTCCATTTCCTTAAACAAATGCTTCACCTTCTCAAGCCATTGGTGTTTCAGCTCTTGACTTTAAAACAAATTTGTACCTTCATCACAGCAGAGGGGAACCATCTGGAAATTAGAATCCAAGCACACTATTAAAGTCCACAAAACTGGATCTTAAGAAGCTGACTCTGACACTGTTTTGGGTTGTTTTCTTGTGTGTGTCTTCTTTTTGGTTGGTTTTGGTTTGTTTTTTTTTTTTTTAGTGGGGGAAGCAGTGTTTAAGTTTTGGGTTGTTTTCTGTTGTTGCTGTTTTATTTAAGAGAGAGAGAGGCCAATTCTATGTCCACAATGCTTGAACAAGCAGTGATGAGCAAAGCAGCTATGCCAGGAGGAGGTGAGAGACCAGGTCCTATAGGATTTACCAGTGTGAAGATTTCCAGGCTGAGGTAAGACAGCTAACTAGGTGTCATGCTGTATTTTCTACTCTAGGAAGAGAGGATGCCACAACCCAGAGCAAAGAGTGGAAAACGGTGAGCTCTAAAGAGAAAGTAATGACATGGAAGAACCAGGGGCTTGTACCTTCCCCCCCTCCTATAGGCGACGGCTGTAACAACCTTTTCCCCCACCTCTTTTGCAGGAGGGGTTTTCTGGTTCTTTTTTGTTGTTTGTCTGGGCTTGGGTTTTTGGGGTTTTTTTTGGTTGGTGGGTTTTGGCTTTTTAGGAAGTGTGTTTGGCTTAACTTGGGCAGGTGATACTACCAAGAACGGGCCCCCTCAGGAAAAAGTAGGGTCTGCACTCAGGGTGCCGCCGGAGGTGACAAGGGAGACCGGCGGGTCGGGTGCCACTTCTGCCTCCCAGCCCGATCCTGGCGGAGGAGCCGGCAAGGGGAGGAACCACGCGCTCCGCTCTTGCGGCACGAAGAACACGGGGTTACTGACGGTCATTGCTCCCTCATCTACATATCCAGTTACAAATTCCCCGTTGCCTTTTTGTTCCACACGAAAAAGTAAATCACCCGCCTCTGCTGAGGCAACGCGGAGGTTACTCTGGGGCAAAAGTTTCTCCTTCGCTCTCCTCTCTCCCACGCAGCAGGACCACTCATGAATATGCTGGTTTTGAGCACGCCGTGCAAACGCCCCACCGAACCCCGTTACCAAAAATCAACCACCACCCCCACTCCCTGCCCGGGGAAAGGCTAGGAAAAGATCTGGCTCCTGCAAACACATAAAACCGTCCTTTTCTTTCCAGCAGAGGCTAAAGCAGCCTGCTTCACTGCAACTGGAGGAAAAACTTCCCCCACCCCGATTCCTTGGTTACTTCCTAAATGTGCCAAACTCCCGAAACACTTCTGCAGCTTGTTTATTTTTTGGTGAGATCATCAACTGTTCAGAAAGTCAGATGGACAAAGGGGTGGCTGACTGAAGGCACACTGGCATGCAGAGATCAGATGTTCGCAAGCTTTTTCATTGAATCTGTCCCCATTTAAGATATTTTTCAAGCTTCTCTTAAAGGGCCACATGCCTTCTGGGGGGAAAAAAAAAAAAAAAAATGTAGCCAAGCAGTATGTCTTCCCCTTTTCTGTTTCCTCAGTGTTCTGTTGCTAGTCTATTTTGTCTGGGTTTGGCTTGGGGTTTTTTTGCTGGTCCGGTAGATATTCTATGGGCAATTGCAGGAACACAACCTGAACTACACTGAGGTTCCTGCTGACCTGCCTGTAATCATGAGGGGGAGTAACAGAGTCACCATCTTCCACAGCTGTAATTAACCAGCCCAGCATTAGAAGAGCATTCATCCCCTGCCTTTTTTGTCATGCCAAGCATTTTCAGACTTGCTTAGCACTACAATTTGCTGAAAATCAATGCTGCCTTCCAAGAAGCTCCTACAAACACCTGAAAGAGTTTTCATCATCATCATTTGGAGTAAACCATGAAGGAAATAGAACAAGGTTACCAAAACTGTGGGGCAGTGTTTGGCTTCCAGACAGCTGATCATGAACCCGTGATCATTACCCAAAGCCACACGAGAAAGCTCTGTGAGACCAAGGGACTGAATCCCAACACCACGGTCCTGGCTGCAGTACCCTAAGCACACAGGCAGCCTTTTCTACCATGCATTTTCTCCCCCACCCCATGTGGTCCTACTTCCAGGACTTGTGGATCAGTGTCTTATGAAATCCTTCTCAATCATGGAGGCATGCATAACAACTTGCACATGAAACCACAGAAGAGGACTGAACACTGCAATGCATCTAAATTCACTCTCTGGATACCACAAAAAGTCAAGAGTTAACAGAGGTTTCCTCTTGAAAACAGCCATTCCCATGCAAGACAACAGCTTGCCCACTCAGGCCTAAGGAAATAAAAGAACATTACTCAAAAACACCCCTCCAAAAATAGAAAACAAAAGAAACAGGCAAGTCTTCTGAAGGCTAATACCAAGCTTACTTAATAATGCAAACACTTGGAGTGGAAGAACACATTTTAGCACCACGGGCCTACTACTGCAATATTTTCCTGCCATAAAAATTTAGACACACTATCAAGTTACTCAAAAAGCATAAGACAAAATATCAGCTCAAACGTGATATAATTTGCATGTCTCCTCTCTTGCTTGAGAGTGGCCAAGAGCGTCATCACAATCGGCTAATGCAAGCTGGTGGACACAGAACAATGCCAGGCAGCACACTGGAGACCAATCTCTCCATGCACAGCCTCTCCTTTCCCCTCCCCTTCATCTTCCACAGAAAACCAAGGGAGCTGCAGCCCCGCAGGCTCCCTCACCCCCCACCACAGGGTTTGGCCTCCTGGCTGAAACCACAGGCCCCAGCAAGCAAGTCAAGCCCTAGGCACAAATGGGGAGATAAACTTGAGGTCAGACTGAGCAAACACACTCAAAGACTGTCAAATCTGATGTGAACCATCTTGCTGATTCAGTGGTGGGATAGTCAGCAGAAATACTGAGACAGCTTTTCCCCATGGCAGACTACTTTTACAGTTTCAGTCCTGACACCAAGGGAGCAACAGCACAGAACAGAGACTTTGCTTATAAACCACGCAAATAACCCCCAAAACCAACAGGTCTGGTAGTGCTGAAATGCCTTTGTTGAAATTAGCTCCACTTTGGGCACAGTATGGCAATGCAACAGAAGACCATCCCCATCCACATGAAACAAGCAGAAGAGATGTCCACATCCCATGTGGGACAGGGAGAAAGATCCTTCATATGGTCACATAAGGAAGCTTCTTGCACAACTGAGAACTCCCAGGCCTGGAGGTTTTGTGCCTTAAACACAAAGCTTCCCTTCCTCTCTGAAGTCACCAGTCAGGATTAGACAATCACACACGGCAACACTCCACAGATACTATCTTCACAAAAGGCACAGCTGTCCTTCATTTCCATGCAGTTCAAACGAACCTTGGGGGCTGCATTCTGGGCATCAAAACCAGAAACTTTTGGATTTTCATATCGCAGAGCATCTCCTGCAGGACTGTAACACTGTATTACATCTTAAGTTTTGCATTTGACTGACAAGCTAACGTTTTCCAGTACCTTCATGCCTGGGCACAGTGGTACGCCAGTCAG
This sequence comes from Daphoenositta chrysoptera, assembly GCA_013397915.1. NCBI lineage: Eukaryota > Metazoa > Chordata > Aves > Passeriformes > Daphoenositta > Daphoenositta chrysoptera. The sequence goes on from VZRO01000423.1 coordinate 62,759, forward strand.
TCCTTGCTTAAGAATCAAATCTGTGTGATAATAGAAAAAAAAACAAAACCCAAAACGTATTCAAAGAGCTCAAGACAGTCACATGAATTAGTGAAGAAAAAAAACCTCTATGCTTGCTATATTGCTGATTAAAATTAACATCTAAATAAAAATATGCATTATTTAAAAACAGCAAATCAGTGCTATGTGCAGGTCTCTGTTCCACGCAGACCACAACTGAACACTGATTGTGCAGTGAAGGAAGTATCTGTGGTCCAAAAGCCACTGGTTTTTAGTTTTCTCATTCCAGAAACACATCCCCAGTTACTTTCACAAGCTCAAAAGGTGGGTCACAGTGCACGACAAGCCGTGGCTGGGAATCAGGTTTAATTTGCTGATCTTAATACATGTGTGATCATAACAGGTCTCATAGTAAGCAGTGGCAATTTCCAACAATACTGGGAAGATCCACAGACAAGTGGAAAGAAACAAAGCTTCTAGGGGCAGGTTACAGAACAAGACTCTTCTCAAACTTCTCTCCCATTCTTTCTTCCTTCACTGAGAAGCACAGAGGGCTCATACCTTCCTCCAGAGACTTAATGCTGCAATGTCTTTTAAAATGAAACAGTAGGGTGGGAAAACAGTACCGCATGGAAATTATGGCTACGTTTTTCATATCCTGAACACTGCTTTCTAAAAATAAAAGGCATGCAAATGTATTCAAGATTATCTCAATCCACTGTAGAGTACAAAGCTCAACAGGTCCAATGTTAATTTGTGGGGTTTCTGCCCAAAGGGTTTGTGACCATACTCTACAATATACCAGGTTTTCAGCCACTTTAAAGCTAACAAGCTCAATGAAAACACTGTGACAGTCAGATCTACTTCCCAGCTTCACATACCTTAACTCCCTATAAAAAAAAAAGGAAAGAAAGGGGAGAAGCAGCTTCATGCCTTAATTCAGCAGCTAAGAGGAAAGCAGGGCAGTATGTCTGATCTACAGAAATGGCTTTTTGTCATCAGGGGATTTCACTCTCTACTGACTAAACATGCAAGACTGAAAACAATTACGTTATTTTCTTTATATCCACTGCAGTTGGGGAGACTTGTTAGACTTTGGCTAAGCCTGTATTCGTCATACCCAAATATCAATGCAACACAGAAGCTGGTATTAAATTCTGAGCCTTATTTCTTACCACAGAGACTGCTCATAGGGCAACCCAGTCATTTCTGTAACAGCAACTAAGGCGTCACAGCGACATGAAGCAGTGAGACAGGATGAGGCATGAGATACCTTAGCTTCATTCTTTAGAATCAGCAAGGTTCCACAAGTGCCCAAAGGAGACTAAAAAAGAGAAGTGGGTTCCCAGCTCAGCACCTGTCTCCACCAATTAAGAGAAGGAGCAAAGCAAGAAGAATGCCAAGTGAGCAAACAAGGCATTTTCTTCTCCCTGTTCAAAGACTTCAGATACACAGTTTCCCATTCAGGTAAAACTGCACTTCTACAGGAAGGGAAGGCCCAGCCTGACTGCACAGCTGGCTGTCAAGTCTGTGCAAAACTCTGCCCAGGCGTGACTGGAGAACATGGTCACAAGGCACCCTGGTCACACAGGCCTGCTTCACCCAGGGCAATGCTTCTTCACTGGTCACACTTCCAGCAACAGGAGACTTGGACAACACAAGCCTATGGAGATGCTGAAGCTGAGACCAAGGGCTAAAGCTCCAGCTCCAGCAGCTGAGAGTGTTTACTGGTAGCACACATGACTGGCTAGAAACCCATCTTTCAGGAAACCCTCACATGGTGAGACGACCAGGGCAGGTAAATCAAATGCTGCCACAGAATTACCTTGTACACTGGAACTTTCTACTAATTTTTGATTGATGGGGAAGTATTCCTCTTGAATAGTTGACAGGTGCGCTTGAACCCAATGAGTGTGATTTTCACACTCATTGCCTATCACCGTGATTTAATGAAAAAAGATGTCCGAAGCTACTTCCTAAAAAATAAAAGTGGGGTCTCAAATAATTTCAACAGCCAAATCAAAGACTGAACAACTTGCAAATTGACGATCACCCAGAGTAAACTGACAACCACCCAGAGGAAACAGCAATCTCCTAATGGTGAACCATGCTACTGCACTGTACCCTACTGGGCCAATAACAGCAACTGACAATGCAAAAAGCAAACTTTTCACAGTGCTGGGCAAGGCAACAAGTTTTCACCTGCCTTCATTATACTCCTAACCTTGGATGACACATCCAAAAAGCATGACAAAGTAACATTTTTTAAGGTTTTAGGTCTTGGTTTCTTAAGCAGTTACTATGTTTTAATTATTTTTCTTCTCCAGGGCAGCTTTCCCCCTGTGGGGTGAGAATAGCTCTCACAGCTGCCTGTGTACCTATTAATGCTGGCAAGAGCTAAAACTGTCCTGTGAAAAAGCTGACAGCCATGCCCTGATTTGCTTACAAGAAATCAAGCAGCTCAGCAGGCCTGTTGTGCAGGATTGACTAGTGTGAAAATACAAGCCTAATTTGCTCACAGTCAAAGTGCTGTTCCTTCTGCAGCCATGGATTGACCTGTTTTACAGCAGGCTACAGCTCTCTGCTCTGAGGCCATCACACACCAAACAGTGCCACCTCTGCAGACACTAGTGAATACCAAAGTGAACATCCCCTTAGCCAGGGCCCATCACCTTCATATATATCTGCCATGCCAAATGGTGATGTCAGAAAAGAGGAAGCAGCCTGCCATCCATCTCCATCTGCTAGCATCTCTCCTGAGAGAGGGAAATGCCGTGCAACAGGCCCGGATCGTCCCTCTCATCTTGGGACTGTGACATTGGGACCACTTTCATTCCTCTCTAAGTCACTTTTTTTGCTTAGAAGAGCTTTAAATATAGTCCAGCACAATTACTGTGGCAGAAAGCACAGCTCTCAGCGTGTACTAATGCATATACACAAACCAGTCCTCAGTTAGCCTTCACTGGGGATACACCGACTTCAGGCACACAGAGCCCATTAAGCCACCTGAGATCCCACCTCCACCCTTCTTGGGAAGCCAGCAGGAAACACAAGGGTAACACATCCCTTTGTGCAGTTGTTATAGTCACAAAAGCCATCAGGCCCTCTTCCTGTCTGACACACATGACGAGAGAAAGACTGCATCAGAAAGCCAAGACACAAGGCCCAGAGGCAAAAGCCTCAGGCTGGTTACCACAGCCCTGCCAGCAAACACAGCCTGCAGAGCTCCTGCCTGTGGAGGGGCACACCCAAACACCTCCCTGAGCCTCACGTTATGCCACAGAACAGATATTCTCATGACTTTCCCCACTGCAAGGCAAATTCTGTTATCAGCATGGACAACCACGAAATAGAGCTTGCCAACAAAAAAAGCAGAAATAAATTATGCAGAAATTATACTCCTAACATTTCATAACTAATTTCCTTTAAGTTAAAGGAAACACCCTAAGAATAGTCACTGTATTGCTTTAAGAAGCAAATCCTGAGCAGAGCTCCAAACTGCATGGCATTATAACTGGTTGAAAATTCTCCTGCTAATGTTCACAATGTAAGGACAAACTGCAAATTTCTTCGCCTCTGAACCAGCTCATCAGTCACAGAGATGACAGACCACAGATATGACCATAAAAAAATACTTCATTATTACAACAAAATTATTTTCAGGAGTGGTAAATGGAACACATTTAGAGATGGTACAGGCTATGGAGAAGGTCCTCCAAAGGTCAAACCAGCTCAGGGCAAGATGGGTCCGTCTGCAGAGGCAGAAAGTAAGGCTTTGCTGTTAGGTTTGGATTTTCACTGCACTAGGAGTATCATGCCCTAGATAATATGCAGGTTTTAGATGCTTCAAAACATCAACTCAGAAAGTAAAATACATTAAAAATCCCAAACAATAGAGAGACTGAAAACCAAATGCTATGGTCACATCCAGTCACATACCACTACTCTAATGGCAAACATGAGCATACAAGGAATGGCATTATGCTATTAAAAATGCACAGAGCTAAGCAGAAGTTGAAAGAATAAGCTGTGACCAAGGAGGACCCTGTCCAGAATTCTTTGTAGTTGAGCAAGAGACCTTAAATTTAGTGGAAATTCAAATCACAGGAAAAAGCAGGGCTGGACATTTTAATCAAATGACCATTACTAATAGCAGAAGTGTTTTCATAAGCCAGTTATGCAAGCATGTATCTGTGAGACTGCAGGTTCAAATGCAACCAGAAGACACTTATATGAGTATCATTCTGAATCCCCAAAACAAGTAAGTAGAACGAATCCAGCAGTACCCTCCTACTTGAAAATTATCACAGTACCATCTATCTAGTTTGAAGAGCTTCTCCCATGAAACTGGTATGGGTAATGATGAACCTTAAGCAAAATGGCAGGCAGAGCTTTCCAGGATCAAGGCACCCCGACTGTCCTGCACTTGTATTTGTTCTTTCTTACACAGAAAGGCTGATGAGAAGAGAAAAAGCTGCCCCTCCCTTGGGTGTGAAGGCTCATCATGTCAGATATGTGTTCCTCTTACTTGTCACAAATTCAGGGAACCTGACTGACATATGACTTATTCTAAAGTTCAGCAAGATACCAAGTCTGCAGTCAGCAGATCATAGTAGGTCTTATTTTTCCTATGTTCAGGAAGACCTGGCACTTCTGAATTTAGTGCCAAGTCCTAATGCTCCTTATCTATCACACTGCAGCATAAGCCACCTTCAGAACAAAGAGTAAAACTAGTCAAGAAATGCTAAAGATTAACAACAATAAGCCAATCATTATACTGCACTTAGTTTAACCAGAAACACTGTCTACTTCCACTGAAAACATAGCTATTTCTAAATTATTTCAACCTCCCATGATTGCACCCTACATTTCAATTTAGTTGGTCGCTGCAAAGTTACCCTTACGGGTAACCTTATGGGTTCTTTGGATTTGCTTTTGAGTCTCAAGTCCAATGGACAGGAATAAAACCCTCAAACTTCAGCACTAAAGAAAAGATTATGTTTTCTGTGCCTGGTTTAGGGCAACCTTTGCAACCATTCAAGCCCTTCACTACTATAAATCAAACTCTTGAGCAACAGCACTTCCAAAAACTTTTAGAACTTTCTCAATCTTTGGGAAAGACGGAAAAACAGATGCTTAGAAGATAAGGATTGCCCAAATTCACATGAAGCTTTGACTGGAAATCATGTCTCTCATATTCTGAGAGTGACACTATACCACACTACATCAGGATGCTCCCAAAAGACCCTGCCTTGTTAGTTTCAGGAGCTCATCCTTCCAGCTTGTTTTCTATTGGACTGACAATATACTAACCATTCCTTCCCTTTGGTACTGACATAACTTGCCAGCTGAAAATACACCCTGGAGCATTTGCACCACTCTGTTTTACACAGAGGGCTGGATTACTTCTAGACACAGAGAAGAGCAGTGCCTCCTGGTACTTTAGGAACCTGATCCACTGTACCAGAGTCACAAAGCACTGCAATTAGCTGAAGAAAATGGAGTGTGTATTGCTGGAGAGGTCTTATGCATTGTTTCTATTGATCCACTGGTAAAATTCCTTGCACTTTAAGGTAGCAGCAGAGATAACATGAAAAAGAAGGAAAAAGACCAGGTAGGTGAGGACACTTGTTGATCTCAGAGGGCTACCTCACTGTCTTGATTTGTGTTCTCTGGCTTTACAGCACACTGTCCCCTACCTGCTAGGCAGCAAGCACGTGGAACAGAACAGGGTAAAACCATAGCTGATGGCTGCTGACCATGCTGTCACACAGTTGTGCCTTTGCTACAATGGAAATTGTTGGGACAGTGGACTTCCAAGTCCACATCAGGTCTCAAGTGTCAAAATTACTTTTTTTTTTCTTCTTCCCTGCTGTTCTGAAGTAGCATTTTGTTGGGTAGGCAGCAGCTGCTGCTTTCCTAAGGAGCTGGCTGGCACAAGCACTCAGACTTCAGATATTGCTATCTCTGCAGTAAGCTGTCTTTGCTCCATAAGCAAATCTCCTTCCAGCATATATCTGTGCTCAGTCAGCTTCATATATGGTCCACTTATGTTTCAGCTGCATGTGTTAGATACAGAACTATAAGGAAAAGACCTTCAGAGATAAAATAGTTTATGTTTATTAAGTTCTGACCGTCTGTGGTTACATAAACCTGACAATGTCAAGCAAAAATACATCTAAATGTTACCTCAGGTAGTATGTGCCTCTAAAAATATATGTTGAGAAGAACAGAAAGGTTCAGGGAGGGGAAAAATAACCACCACAAAACACCGAAACTCCCAGAAAAGGGTCTTATTTTAAATCCTTTTAAAGGGTCTCTTATTGCACCATCCTTAAAACTACAGCTAAATTAGAAAGGGAAGGAAACTCTGGCTGTTTACAGAGGATGTGTGTCACAGAACAGCATGAATCTCCCCCACATACAGCACACAGAGTGCTGCCAGGTCAGCATAAAAAAAAAGCTAGGGCAAGATCTTCAGCTAATAGATGAGCTACATTCCACTACATTTTCATAGCTACATCAATTTTTTATCAGCTGAGGATTCCTGATACACAGGCCTAAGCAATATGCAGTTTTAACAAACTCAGTTAATTATTGACACTTAGTAAATACATAAACATATGCATTTTTTTTTAATTATGCAGCTGTTGCATTTAATTCAATGGATTTTTTTCCAGAATTTTGAAAACAAAACATATGAAAGTATAAGCATAAAACCCGTGAAGTTAATTAAAAATGCATTTCAAGTGATTCACAACTACTACTCTATAAAACACAGAAAAAGCATAAAAACCTCTAGGGTTGGAAGTAGAGAATGTTGCATTTTAATGAAACTGCAAAGAAATTCAGCAACAAGTGGCAGAATATTTTGCTTGATTTTAGTTGGGATCCCGGTATTAACACTCACTTATTTTATGACCAAAAATATTTAAATAGAACATGAAAGACTGCCCAAAAATTGAACTGACCTGGATTATCAAAAAAAA
>VZRO01000423.1:69794-103559 GCA_013397915.1 Daphoenositta chrysoptera
AAAAAAAAAAATCGGTCAAGCAATGCTCTATCTTCTTGCCTGTGTAAAAATGAACTTGATTCACCACCAACATTTTTTAAAAGCCATCAGCTTTTATTGCCTCCTGACTGGATTGAAAACTGCCACATCCTACTGCGTTTCAGAATGAGGGCAGCTGTTTATTTATTTAGATCACAGGAATGCTATAAAAATTAGGTAATAAGTGTTTGTAATGAATACTGAAGATAAAATGTATGATTACTAGAGATGGCTCCAAAGCTGAATATTAACTTGAGAGATATGGGAGGTCAGACCCAAATTAGGCACTCTGGCCCCAGTACCAATCAAACACAGAAGTGCACAGGGCTTTTTCCAAATGGGGCAATTTCATAATCTCCACTCTCATGAGAGTTCAGGCCCATGGAAATCCCCCGAGAAAGGTGAACTTTTCATCAGATAACAGTGTTACAAATTTCCTAGGGGACTACTAACACTAAGCTCAATGTGAAAAGTCTCTATCCTGCTGTCTCAACCAACCTCAGACTGTAGCTTAAATAAACCAAATGCAATCTTCCACAAATCAGGCAATTTATTAAGATTCTGAGACTAGAAGTCAATGAAAACAAATGCAGAATTTGCCAGAGTGGAAAACATAGAAGATAAATGCAAATTGAAGCTAAAACACTGTTCAGTTTTGGCAACATGGTCCTGACATTAGCAAGCTGTACTGAAAAGGCTGCATACAAAGAGGGAGATAATAACAAAGTGTGAGAGGTTTAACTGTTCACTTAACACTCTCCACTTTATTTGCTGGTTTCAAACAAAAGTCAGTGTTGACAGATGAGGCTAAAGACTAAAGAAAACACCCATAACTTTTTAAGATGGTCCTCCTTCTGCAGGACATACTAGTATTAATTACTGACAAGCACAGCAAGCAACTCTTGTTTTCTTTATCATCGTGTCTGTATGTAGACAGGTTAATAACGGTGGTGCCCTCAAGAAATGGCAATTTGGTATCTATTGGAATGGCTCTGTTGCTAATTGTAGTTACGCGTGTTGCTGACTCCCCTACAGGCATTCAAACCATTATCCGGCGCTATCGGGTTAGTAGGTTCCGAAGTAACCATGTTGCCAGTGCAGCCTTCTGCTAACAAGCTTGCATTCTCCTCGCGTGTTTTCAACAGGGTTCACACAATCGTCTGCGGCAGAATTCTCAGAAACGTTTTTCTCAAGCTCCTGTCATCTAATATAGTGCAGACACTACAGCAAGGCCAGATTTAACATAACACTGCATGTGTTTTTTCAATTCCCCATTCCAAGATATTTCAGTCTTGCTCTCTTGCATCCATACATATCTACCCAGAATCCAAGCTGGCATAATTCTAAACTTCTCTCTTCCAAAGCATCTCTGTGGAAAGGGAGTTTAGCCCAAAAGCAGGCACTGAAGCCCAGCTCTACAGAATCTAAATACAGCAATACTATATGTGTTTACCCATCTCAGCCTCTGGGTAAAGTCACGTAGTAACAACTGCTCATGAACAGTCCCATGGAAAACAAGTATGGGAACAGATTTAATAGTACAGCAGACCTTTGTACCTTGATCTCTATCAAGATAATTTTATTAGTTTAATCACATCCTTGGCTTCCAAATAATAAGGAAAGCAGAAGCAGGCTCTATTGAGAGTGGTAATTCCATATGCAGTTATATTGTAGTTACAGGATGCTATTTTCTGAATTATGCAAATATCATGCCACCTAACTAACTAAAGCTACATACCTAACTGCCCAATAAAAAACCTGGGACCAACGCTGCCATAAGAAGTCTTTCCACCTTTGCACATCTCTTGACTGTCAGCCTCCCAGTTTCAGTTAAGGACAGAAAAAATCCAGACCCATTGGATTCACACAGTGACTTTGTCCACTACCGGCAGTAAGGGACTTAAAGTGCCCTTCCAAGAATGTTTTGGAAACGTTTTTCCAGAAGATCTGCAGTTGCCTAAACAATTTCCATTTACTTAAAAAAATAAAATCTATGGACATTCATGTCTGTGCCTGTTCAACAACACAGAGATTTGAAGAAAAAATTATTTAGACAAATGTGGCAAAACTGCCATGTGTACCTGCTATGTGAATCTCCTACCCAAATGACATGGCACACCGCACTCTTTGTGCACTCCAAGTACCCAGTATTGGCTGCTTCTTCCACTTGCTCATTGTGACAGGCTGCATCTGACCACAGCAGAAATCACAGTGGTTCCCACACGGTCCCAGGCTCCCCTTCCTGGAGGGATGCTTTGGGCTGGGAGGAAGTAGCAGCCTGGAATGCCCTAGGGACTTCTGCTGAGGGCTAGTGCAAGGTAATTGGTACTGAAAACACAAAGGTAAAGTAGCCTTCCTACCTGCCCCAATAAATAAAGATGTCTCTACTGATACCAGAGGGCAGCATTTTTGGCAACACTTTTTCCCGGACTAAAGGAAAGGCAAGGACCTGAATGTCACTGTGGAGCACACTATCAGAGAACCCAGGTGTATATTTATGCACAGCAACAGGAATGCCACCCTGCCACAGTTGGTGTTTCTGGGGGTGAAGGCCACCTGGCCACATGGTTTGCTCATCTTCATTCTAGCCTGGCTGGTTTTTGCTAGGATTCTTCCCAAAGGAAGTCAGCGAGGAAACCAGTTTAATTAGGGGATAAGAATCGATCTGAATGTTTAGCTTGAGGGCGTGGGGTCAATTTTGTTAGGGACAAGACACTGAGGAGGTAGTTAGCCATCACCTAATGTCACCTAGCAGATAATGAATGACATCCTGTTTCCCAGAGCACCCTGTAATCATACAATAATACACAAGCCACCAGAAAACCTCTCCCAAGGCTGTTCTTTAGCCCAAGCCTTCTACTATCCTTTACTTGTTAAATAAAAGAAACACTAATAGCACTGACCACACAGGCTGCAAACTCCTTCAGTCTCAACATCTCTCTGTGTAGCAGAGAGCACTATCAGCAAAGAATGCCACCCAGTTGATGTTTCTCTTCTACCATGAGCAATACCAATCGAGCAAACAACAGGGACAGGCAGGGCACATGTGGAATAATAGCCTGAGATCTGATGCAATTTCTTAGGCGATGTTTGTTTCCGTCTGTCTATTTCATTGCTCCATTTTTGTTTAGTTGGGTTGACTGCAAGAAAAATAGAAACATGCCCTTTGGGACCACTGAAAACTAAGAGCAATGCAGTAAATATAACCAGGTTGGCTTGTATCTGCAACTTTTAGCAATAACCAAAGAGGACGGCTTTAATTATACCTGTTAATTTATTAGCCTGTGGCACTGCAGAACAAAGTATTTTGGAGTCTTGCAGACAGAAGGAAGAAATAAAGAAAGTGTGCCTCACAGTCAATAGCAAGCTGTATCTCCATCTTTCAAAACAAGAAAAGCTTATTTCTTGCAAACACTTAGCCTGAGAAATGGCACTGAGGCCATCTGCAAATTCAGTGCTTGCAAGCAGCAATCCAAACCTACCGCAGCTGGCAATCCCAGCAGCCTTGTCATGCTCTTGAAAGTGCCGTCACCAAGGTCTTTGACTCTCTGTTCTGATTTGCACTCTGCCTTATCATGAGTGCTAAAGACCTTAGTGACATTGCTGGACAGAGATGTAACAAGTGGAACAGAGAGGGCACCTGGCACCTGCCTGCAAAATTGATTATGTTATGGTATGTGTGTGCCTGCACGTAGATTTCACTGCTCAGGGCTTGCTGGAAGTGGCCACACAAGAGCAGCGCCCATAGAGCGTGACAGCTGCATGTGCTGAACTCCCTCACACCACCATTTAGCACTTTATCCTGGCCAGAAAAGGCACTACATGAAGCAACACTGGACTGTTCCTTACTGATAACACCTTCCTCACCAATAGAGAGCTCTTCTCTGCTGTTCCTTCTCAAACTCCTGCACAAACAGCCCTGTTATCTCCCACCTCATCAAGAAGTGCCTAAGATACAAAGCCTGTTGGAATGACTGAATAGCATGGCCTGAACAAAACCTTGGTATCCTACCTTGTCTTTAATGAAGACACTGACTTGCACATACCTGTGCAAGCACCCTGAGCAACCTGCCATCTGAAGTAGGTCTCTCATCCCCAAGGTTCAGCTCATGCGTAACTTCAGATCAGATGACTAAGAGTCACACCTTGACCCATTAGTTTGTGAGGGTTGTTTCAAAGAAGGTTCAAGTGAAAGGACTTTGGCAAATGGCCTCTAAACAGATTGCAGTGTCAGAAGCCAGATACAGACATGACTAGCATTAGCTCCAGTTTGTACGCTGGCAATGAGAGATCAACTCCTGGAAGCCTGTTTCAAAGTCATCAGGCAGCAGTGGGAAGAGTGTGTGAGGGGAAAAGGGAGCTGCAGACACTCCAAGAGAGCCCATGTCACACACCAGGGAGCATACAGTCCATCCCACTCGGGAAGCTGCAAAGCTGCACCTGTCTGCACCACCAATTCACATGGCTTTAGGTCCAGGCCAGAGTTAAAACATACAGGATATTACAATGTTTTCAATTATTAGCTTATTGATAATTAGCCCTCCTGCCACTGGGGGAAACACACGTATCAAGACAGTGCTTTCAGGCTGGGTGGTGCACTTACATCTGGCATCCACTCCTACTGTCTCCTTAGGTGCCCAGAGTCACTGGAGGAAATGCCCCAGAGTGAAGAGGATTTGCATCTCTCACACTTCATCATCAACAGCAACTGAGAGCTGACCTTCCTTGCACAGGAATCTAAGCACTGCTAAGTATAAATACATGAGTTCTTCTAAGATTAGAGGATGCTGGTTCATGCATGCTGTCAGAGAATGAATCACACAGCAAAGGAGTGGGCAGCAGGGTCCATCAAGCTGGAAGGCTTTGTAAATGAGCATGAGAAGGACAAACGGGCTTTGTTCTCCAAAAGTCTTAACAACAATGGACATTCTGTCACTCTAATGACACAGAGGCTTGATTTTTTGATTACAGATTTGAAATATTTTATTGTAGAAATATAATCTGTGATGACTGGGTCTAAGGCTTGTTTTTGCAGTTAGTCCACTAGTCTTTACAGTGGAAAGAAACATGAGCCTTCTGACTTTCAACTTGTACAGTGCTCCATTTGCAAAACTCTTCTTGGAATCACTCCTCCCCCTCAAACCTTCCCAGCAGCAAGAGCTTCAGCTTATGGCTTTGATAGTGTTCTTGTAAATGGCCATGTCTGACATTCACTGCATGTCTCAATACAAAACACCACACCAGTATCTGCTGTCTTTGGAAGAGTTAACTTGCCAATGTAAGTGTAAAAATAGTACTACTACAGTGTAAAATACTACAACTGAAAGTGTAAAACCAGTAACAACAATATCTGTCATTCTGATGGAAAGACCTTGTTCCTAGCAAATCAAACCAAACAACTGAAGATATCCATGAAAACAATATTAAACTCTTCCTTGGGAAATAGTCATCTTAACTAATTTTGGCTGTGTTCATTATGTGTCCATCTCTTCACAAAGGTTTCACTCTGCATCCTCTCCCCTTTGAAGCTGCTGCAGATGTATGTATAAGCTTGAGGGTGCCACTCATCAGTTCTCTGAGTAAAAAGAGAGGAGGCCTGGTGGTATGGATACTGAGCTCCTCTGCAATGATGAGTGTCCTTTATACACAAGTATCAACTAACGATCAGAGTCAGCAGACCACAGTATCATCTGCAAATCTGATCATATCAGGATTCTGCACAGCCCTAAAGGGGAAAGCAGAGGGTTAAACATCCAAGACAAATACCTTGCACAGTCCATGTCTGTACATACATTCGGTACATACCTAGCAACCTGTCACTAACAGTACAGATTATTCCAAGGTGACCTGCAATGCACTGAGCAACACAGGAAAGAATGTAAAAGCACAATCTCTGCTTAAAGTGTGCCCAGCACGCATCAGACTATGTGACACTATTCACATCATACCAAGTCAGATATTTTTCTTCCTGCAGCATGCCCGAGCCATCCTCAAGTGAAGAGAGCTAAGAAGAACTACAGCTGTGAAACCAAGGACAATTTTCACAAAACACTAAAATACCACCAACATCCAAAGAGCTTCACATGCTGCATAAAGGCTGCAGGTGAAGACCCTCAATGGCTGTGCTCCCTTTTCTATTTCCCTGCTGCATGTCTTTCTAAACCATTACTTTCCATCACTTCCACTAGACACATGCCACACTAACACACCAGCCAATACAGAAAATCTTTCTGGGAAGACTATCCCAAAAACCTTTTACAAGGTGCCACGTCAGAGAGACCTGGCAATAACAAGGGATCTACCACACTTCCTGAGATGGGTCAGAGGTCTTCCACATCCCAGCTCTGCTGCAAGCTTCCCATGTAATCTCACAGTAGTCACTCATTTATCTGCACAGGACAGGAAGGCACACCATCTTTTCACACAAGCTAAAAATGGGATGATTCTAATTTATCATGGGAAATAGGGCTGTGCAAGCCCCCCTGACAGTTTTCTTTTGTACCCTGCCATTCAAAATCCTGCCAAACAATATCAGAGAGGGAAGTATACTACACCAAACAGTCTTATAGGAACAAAAAAAAAAAAACCCTCCAAAAATCAAACACAAAAAGGGAAATGAATACTCCATTGTCAGATAATAACCAGCTCTCAGTTTGTAAATTGGAGGCCAACATCAGCTTTACCCCATCTGTGTTCTTCCAGCACACTTCCCTCTGGAGCTCAGGCGTTAGAACACTAAATTGTAGCTACATTGTGTTCACTGCTTGACAAAATATCAAAATAACTAGTGCTTTCCAAACAGACACACTACTTGGACTCCTTTGAGAAAACGAGCACTTTGACTAACTTCAGTGCGCCCAGGATTATAGTTTCACATCCAAAACAGCTGCTGTTCTTGGCATTACACACCACCCCTTCTCTCTCCCACCAAACAGATTAAAGAGCACACAAAGCTCTGACACAGGAGAGGCTTAAGGTACTTCTGCAGGATGGGAAAAGGTTCGATCAATTTTAAGTTATAATTGCGTATGTTCACGTGATGGCACTTTCCTGAAATTTACACACACATGGAATTAAACAGACCAGAAATACCAGATATTGACTCTTTCTATCAGGCTCTTACCTAAGCCAGAGGAATTTCCCAACTTGCGTAGTGTTCCCAGGACCTTCTGGACATCCTTTATACTCGTGTCCTGTTGGCTGTACAACAGTAACCTCCTGGCATCTGAGAACAGGCGGGAAACACTGTGGGAAAACAGAAAAACAACCAGCAGTCATTAGCTCTGTGAGCCACCATCCACAGATACAGTTTTACATACCAATTCCAAATTTTAATCCCCTCTGGTTATGTCACTCCAGCACAAAAAACTCTTTCCTCAGTGACCACCCTGGGACAATCCAAGGAGCCCAATAAAAGATATCTGCTAATGCAAGGTGAATGTAAGTTACATAGGGAACATCATGCATTTTGAAAGCATTTTTAGGACTGGGATGGAGAGGGCTTCCTGCTGCCTATAAACTGCTGCTTCTTAGAAGCACAATAATTTAAGAATGTACTTGCTCTTTTCAAATGCTTCTCCAGGCTGCAGACAAATTATACTCTGCATTAAGCCTATCTTTTCTGACAGTATTAATGTAGCAAGTAAGGCAAGGTATAGGAAAGCTGGCCATAAACTGTGCTTTCTGCATTATGTTAGCCAGTGATAAATGATAAATGTCAGGGACTATTCCCTAAACCTGTTCAACTGCCTCTCACGCTATGCTATTCACAGGTTCATTAACCAGGGAAAGAGATGCTCTGAAAAAAGAACATCTTAAAAAGCCTTAAGTTTTTATGGGTCAAATTCCAAGCCCAGGTAAGAGAATGGACTCAGTCCTTACCCAGGCAAAGCTTTTCATTCACTAAGAGCTTCAGGTGCTTGGACTTGTGAATTTTGCACACCCAGCCAGCTGTCTGCTAGCCCCTGTGAACTTGGTAACTGAAGAATCTGGTACTTCAGAGGTGGTAGAAACTGCAAAACCCTCACTAGTGTAAGATTTCACAACTAGTTGGTGACTTCAAATATCCCTTTTCCCCACGTTTCCCCCAGAACAGAGAAGAGGCAAAAGCAGACTCACATGGAGGCATTGAAGTTTCCAACAATACCAGGGGATTCCCCAGGAGTTGGGTAGCGGAAACATGGGTTGTTGGCATTGCAGATGATCCCCTGTATCCATGGCAAGGTTCCTGCTGAAGGCATAGCTTTATTGGGAAAGTGACCTAGAACAGAAACACAGGAGTTAGGAGACAAACACATGATACAAGCCTCTACTACATAGCATTGTATTTGAAGAGCAGTGCTAATCCTGCACTGGTTATTGCCCCAAAGTGCTCATGAAAGAGCAGAACAGACAACACTAAGAAGAACTGAGCTTCTGTTAGACTCTGTACACTGCTCTTTTAAATCTTTCTGCTGAAGTCTAAATCCTTCTACTAAAGAACTACTGCAGTTGTAGGCCAGAGTTTACATCCTCCTTAAGAACAAAGCAGTAACAAACTACTCATGGCAGGTATCCACCAGTATACCACTTGGGTACTTTTGAATCCCATACTGCCCAATGACAGGGGAAGAAAGGCCTCTTTTGTATAATCCTGCACCTTAGATAAGCCATCAGGCTGCTTTTTGCAACGAGCTCACTTCCTCACCCCCGCACTAGGGAAGGGATCCTGGAGGAAGGTTATGCCCCTTCCTCAGTATCTCAAAGCTCAAGACGTTGAGGATTAGATGTCCACCCTTCCCTCTGGTGTCCACCTCATCCTCCCAGCATGCCTGCGATCACTCAGGGGGCTGGCTCGTCCACAACCCCAAAGGAAGTACCAAAGCCCAAGAAAGAAATATCAAAGCTGTTGAATTACAGCAAGAATGGTTAATGTAGGAGGCTGAAGGAAGATGGGAATCTTATCAGCCCTCCCTGGAGAAAGCCAAGGACTCTGTGCAGGAGAAAGGTGAAGGAAATGAAGGTCTATTGTTTCCAATACCCAGGGAATTCTTGTTCCTAGTTCTCTGTTTAAAGTAGAAGAGCTGTCTACTATACCTGAGCTCTCTGACTTTCATTTTGTTTTGCTTTTTTTGTCCTTCTTGGTTGAGGGGGTTGGGGAGAAGGTGGGGATGGAGGAAGAAGAAAAATGCTAAGACTTTCAGATTCTTTTTGTAGAATTTCCCAGAGAATCACCTTCTCTGTCCTCCATGCCTTTCATTTTACATTGTTAGTAACTCCAAGAAAATGTTCAGAGCAATACAGAAAGAGGAATGGCACACAAGAGTTTACGGTAACTTTTTACACATAGTGATGCATGTAACAGCAGTTTCTCCAAGAGTAAAGCAGGAATCTGTTGGTTTTAAATCAGATGAGATAGACAGAAAACAGTGCAACAGCAAATCATTTTCAATTACACTGCTGCGAAGATCTAGCTTGTCAGAAGAGATTAGTCACTTCTTGTCAGATTCTCTCCCTCCCACCCCCAATAAAGTGCATTTTGAATACCTTGAAGAGTCACAGGAACAGAAAAGAAAAGCTCTACAAGACACAAGACAGTAATGTGGCTCAACAGCAATCTAAGATGTCTTCTTTAACTGGTCTTGTGAAAGCCACATAACTATCACTTCAAAGTTAATTGCTCCTCCATATTTTAAGAGAAAACTTTCTCACACTAAGCCAAGCCATTAGAAACAAGAAACCCTCACAACAGTCCAATTCTTGGTTCTTCTCAAACAGGGAAAGAAAACTGAAAATTTTACTTGTTTGTTGAAAAAGACTACCATTAAAATACTGAAGCTATCTGGAGGCTACAAAACACTTGCAAACAGCTCTGTTACTGCTATCACCAGGCATTACCTACAAGTGATTTCATAACAGCATACAACACTGCCACTACAGATAACAATCCTACTTCCCTTAAGGCATCCACAGGGTTGCCAAAGAGTTCGCCATGAACCCAAAAGCCTTCTTTCTTTCTATCTCTGCTCACAGCTCAGCAAAAACTGCTTCACTTCACAACACATCCACATCTGTCAGCATGAGCGAATGTTCAGTGAAACCAATCCAGACAACACAATTTAGAAACCTATTCACAGAAAATCTTCAAAACATGAAGAGGAATTAGCCATAAAAGTCAATTAAAAGTTACCAGATGCCCTACGCTCTAATTGCTGATGACAATGTAAGAAGGCACACAAAGCAATAACAGTCAACATAAATGGGAAAGAAAAAGGATTGCAGGTGAAAGACTCAAAACTATGCTTATGACACCATGGTGCCAGAGCCAATGCTTTACAAGAAGGCTACTGACTAGCAAGATCAATCTAAGCAGTTCTGTGAAATCACAGCTCTTGCTAGGTTTGATTTTATATACAGCCCTGCCATACCTGAAATGAACTACCATTGAGGCTGCTAGTTATTTGTAACAACCGAGTAGAGTGCTTATTGCTTCAGCTTCATGTCTATATTACAGGTATCTCCCCTAATGTCTCTGTAACTTTCAGTCAGAAGAGACAGTTCAAGTACCATGTAAAGTAAGAGATTTAATTTAAGGAAGCTTCAACTATGCTGTTGAGTGCTGAAAAAAGCAAGTTAGGCAGTACATGGGACCAGCAGCGTCCAAAGTGTAACAGGAAACTGGAAACACTAACTCAGCTTTAAAAGATACTTAACAGGTTGAAGACCTAGCAAACATCACAAAATGCCCCAGCCATTGCAAATAGAGAATAAGTGCTGTAAAAGTGAGTTCTTTCCTCATTTTAAGAAAGAAACACTTCAGAGGGCCTTTCAGAAACATGTTTTGCTGACCCTTAAACCTTACCTTGCAGTAATCAGGCTAAGGAAAGATAAACAAAGAGCTCTTCCACAATCAGCTAATTGCAGTATGAAGCTATCACCAAATAAGAGTAAAACAACAGCATGTTGCTAATAAACAAGTCATGCTTCCTAAATCAAATGGCAGCTAAAGAGGCCTATTGCCATTTATTAAGAACAAACTTCCTTTGAAAGAAAAGCCCATTTAGGGTGCAAAGAGAAAAGTAGAATTGTTTTTTCTCAGCAATGTATGAATCTAATAAATGCAGAGCTGACACTGTAATGGTTAGAAGGAACAGAATCACTCTTGTGCTCTTTAATGTGATACATTAATGCACTTTAGTACCTGCAAACAAGATTGCTCTGTTAGAGATCAGAACACTGCATTCTTTTATGCTAAGTCACATACAGATCAAAAATGAAAAGTAAGATATGGGTTCTGTACAGGTTTTACAGATTTGTCACAGTTGTACAGCAAATTCTCAGGTAATATGAATACAAAATGAGAAACAGCAAGAAAAAGAGCAGTAATGTACAATCCTGGAGCAACATCATCAGTTAACTGCAGTTACTGAGGTGGAAGAAAAGGAGTTACTAAAACCTCTTGCAGATTTCTGACTGAAGTATGGAACCACAGCTCTTTGCATCTTGCCAGCTTCTAACCATGAAACAACAGGCATTCTGGGTGCAGCTGCTGTGTTTGGTACTTACATTCATGCTGCTCATAGGGCGGATATGAAAGTCTTACAGAGATCAGGATAAAGAAGATAAACAGAGGCCAGGCAACTTCGATCAGCAGCTGGAACTGGAAACAATAAAGACAAAGTATTAAGACATCATATTCAAAATAAAGGTCAGAAGATAAGTTCTAGGACAATCCACTTGTAAGTCAGAACAGTTTTGTAAGCACTGTCTCACTTTGCTTTGCCTATGCATTCCAGGATCAAGAAGTTTGTTCCTCCAGCTTCAGAGGATAATCTGCAAAGAATTACAGCTTTTTCTCATTGATATGTGCCAGTTATTCAACTAAAATGGATGTGCTTAAGGACTATTTTTGGCTTCTTTTTATAGTGTTGTGTTCCCTGACTGACAGAAACCTCCCAATCAATCTTTCTAGCAATGTGATGAATTTTTTATCCCATTTTTGAGGTAGTGGGGTGTGTATATCCCACTCTCACAGTAGACCATTAAGCTTCTACCCTAACACATCAGACATGGAAACTGTGCTGATGCTTGCTCTGCCAACTCTTTCAGTGCTGCAAAAGTATATTGGTATCTAGAAACCAGAGCTACTAAGATTAGGCTCATATCTAGTTTCTGTTCTGTTCTAATGTACATTTTTTCCTGAAGGTAGCCAGCACCCACTGGTGCAGGTCATCTACAGAAAGGCAGTGAGTATCACATAAATAAAGACAGAACTCAGTTGTTTAGAGGGACAAGACAAGAAGAAAAACAGCTTGCTATTAAATACACATTTCTTAGACAGAGAATTGAAGTGCAGAAAAATTCACTGAGATGTGTCGCATCCCACAGAAGCACGTGGAAAAAGCAGCTCTCCAGCCTAGAGCTTCTGAGACACAAGCTGAAGTTTGCCAGACTTGGAACTTCAGTAGCCACACCCCTACTTTCCCACTCCAGAAAGACTGCCCTAACATGTATTTTCAGTAGGCTATGAGACAAGGAAAACCTGAAAGCTTTTTATGCTGCTACTTCATATGTTTTTCATCCATTAGGAGTAGGAGAACAGAATGTTTCCTTGGTCAAGTGAAGAAAAGCCTTTTCCACTTCTTTTCTGAAAAATTCACTCTTTTCTAATACTACATCATTCTCCTTCAAAGCCAAAGTGTAAGACGCGCAACCCAGTGGGAGACAGAATCCCCACCCAAAAACGTGTTTTCCCATGTTCCATCATTAAAAGCTAAGACAGGATTCTTGACACTCAGCACAAGGCACTCCATGCAAACTTTGAGGTGAGAGACTTCTAGGTGACTACTGAACCTCAAAATAAGCTCACACTGTAAAAACAGGGCATTAAAACAAAGGTCCTTGATCTAGCAGAGGAAATTATGTAGGATGGCTTTTCCCAGATAATAGCTGATATCAAACATCAAATAGCAGCCCTATCTAAAAGGCATAAAAATTGAGCATCAGTTTCCAGGCTCTCCTGGTAACAGTGCCAGTCTCAAGACAATTTTGGGATATTGTTACCCATTGGATCCTGAGATTAGCTCAAGCTGGTTAGAGCATGGTGTTAAGATCGCCAGGGTTGCCGACTCAATCCCTGTATGGGCCATTCACTTAGGAGTTGGGCTTGATGATCCTTATGGGTCCCTTCCAACCCAGAATATTCTGTCATCTGTTATTTTCATGCACTCACTGTGCAACTACCAGGTAAGAAACTCCACTGAGACCACACTAACAAAGGCACCAGGAAGATGCCTATGTATCTTTGGTCTCTTACTACAAGAAGCAATGTAGTGGCAGCACACACTCAGCCATTAACACTGACAGCCTGCTTCCCTCTGCATTAAACAGTGCTCTGGCTCCCAGAGGTCAAAGATGCTCAAAGCTAGGACACTGACAACTTGTCTACTCCTTCTGTTTTCAGGATACTCTTACAGTAGCTGCCAGGATGGCAAACCAGGACTTTTCCTCCTCTTGACAAAAAAGTGGCCATGAAACCAGGACAAGTCCATTCCCTCTTCCAGCATCAATGGTCATGCTCTAGCACGTATCAGAGCCCTCTACCACCCCGGCTGTAGGCAAGCAGCATGTACCCCAAGCAACTGCTGCTACACTGTTTGGGGAAGAGCACTGTCAGCTGGGCTTGTGGAGGCTTCCTGGCGTGGACAGACAGCCTCTCACAGCCCTGCCACTGCTACAGAACCGATAAGAAAATGCTGCCCTTGAGCTCAAGCCCTTGCTTGCTCACAGAAATATCAGCCCCAGCCGTACCACACCGGGGTGGACAGCAGTGCCCAAGTGGCCCTGTTGCTGAAAGGGAACTGGCCACCTGCACACACAGCTCCCCTTCTGCATGCCCAGTTACGGGTAACTACACAGTCATGCATGTGGGCTGCATGCACAACACACCTAACTTGGCAGACTGACAGGCTCAGGGAAGATAGAGAAAGGAGGGAGGCAGCTCAGACTGACCAGGTTGCACCTTTACAGCTGAAGGCAGGCACCATAGCAGGCACCAAAATGCTCCAAGTGAGAGACAGCTGGCAACTGCTGCACCAGAGGCTTGCACAGGGACAAGATCAGAGGGTCAGCAGCACATCAGTAGAGACTCTTCAGCAAGCCTCTTGTGCCACTTAACAAAAACTGAGTTATCTTCCTTTGCTCCTAAAGGTCAGCAGGTTCCCTCCCCTACTGTTTCCTGACCCTGCTGTGACAGCACTTTTCATCCACTGTGGCTTTTCCAGACAAGGACACAAAGATACTAAAAAGGGAACATGTCTCACTGAGATTCATTCTAAGTAGATACTGAAAGACCAAGTCTCCTCAGCCACTTTTGTGCTGCAACTACTAGACCAGCCTGGTAAATAATGAAATGAATCTTCAAGCACCCAACCCCTCAGCTATCCATGTTCCATCTGGAGTTGAAGTAGGAACATCCCATTTGCGCACAGCAAGTGAGTTCAGCTAAGAACAAATTTGTCCTAATTTTACCAAGGTTAATCCCTAAAGCATGCCAAATTTATACCAGTTGCCTGATGCAGGATGCCATTAAACACTGAGCTCTACATTGTGTCAACAGGAAATCTGTTGAGCAAGACTATCACCCCATCCCACTGTCAACTCCCCTCTCCACCTTTATGGTCTACTTTCAGTGCAGGGAGCTACCAGCAGCTGACCAGTCTCTTCATGCAACTTTGAAGTGTCTCCTCAATTGCAAGAGAGCAGGGAGAGGAATGTTTTTACACGGTGACCCCTGAACATGATTTTTCTTTCCCCTCTCCCCATGTGAGCTCTTT
The DNA here is from genome assembly GCA_013397915.1 of Daphoenositta chrysoptera. NCBI lineage: Eukaryota > Metazoa > Chordata > Aves > Passeriformes > Daphoenositta > Daphoenositta chrysoptera. The sequence continues at coordinate 84,626 of VZRO01000423.1, forward strand.
CCCCCCACTCCGGTGTTGTTGGAAGTTATCCAGTACAAAGTAACACTTGAACTGCACACATCAGGGTGAGCTTTGAACCCAGCTTTCGCAATGCAGCTCAAACTCACAGCAGCCAACGAGGGGGTTCAGTGGGAAGCAAAGGCTAGCCCTCACTTCTCATGAGAAGAAGGGTAGGGATCAAACTATTTCTAGGTTACACCTTCAGTAAGTACAAATGGGAGAGAGCCTTCATTAGCACAACGCAACTCAAGGAAAATGGTCTCCTACCAGAAAAGCAAAGAAATGAAAAACTGTGCAGCTGTGATAACAGCATGGTGAAAAGGGATGTTCTGCTCCTTCTCTGCCATTTCCTGTTAAGTGGCCTACCCCTCCTGACATCGTCAGGTAAAGCACAAATGAGAACCATTAATGAGAAAACCCCTGCACAACTGAGGAGCTCCACAAAAACAAGCCATGTCTCAGGCCTTCACTATGACTGGACTAATAATCAGTGTGGAAGAGATTCTGAGCAGTTTCATGCCCTGTGGGGTACTTGATGGGCAGACAGTACAGAAGCTACCAGAAGGTACCAAGAAATAGCAGATCCGGGATGGTTAGCCTGCTGCATTTCTCTGGCACCACCAAAGGATATAAAGCACCTCAGCTGCCCAGTAAGCCTACAGCTGCCTTGACATGACACGAGGTCTGCTAAACTCAGATCTCTCACACCTGATGCAATACTGGGGCTGTTCAGCCTGGAGAAACAGGCTCAGGGGAGACCTTATCCACTCTATAAAACTACCTGAAAGGAGGTTATAGCAAGATGGAGGTTCTCCCAGGAAACTAGTGACAGGACCAGAGGACATAGCTTCTAGCCGTGTCAGGGGTCAGGTTGGACGTCAGGAACAATTTTTTCACTGCAAGCATGGTCAGGCATTGGGACAGGCTACCCAGGGAGTTGGTAGAGTTGCTGTCCCTGGAAGTGTTCAAAAAATGACTGGACATGGCACTTAATGCTACAGTTTAGTTGATGTGGTGGTGTTTGGACAAAGGCTGGATGTGATGATCTTGGAGGTCTTTTCCAGCCATAATGACTCTATGATTCTATTATTTTCAGATGATCCTACCAAAAAAACCAAGCTATCCTCCTCAGTGTAAAACTCAGCTCCTCTGAAATCACCTCCTGGTTTACCCAGTTTAAACATCACTCCAGAAAATCCCACAACATCCTAGAATTCCCCTACTTTCTAAAGGCAGTTTGGTAGTAGGCAAAAGGTAGACCTCTAATAGCAAGGTAGGAAGAGTGTTTTTAGCTCTTAGAGCCTAGGTCACATGGGCAACAGCTAAGAAGAGCCGATCTTAAGGAGCCACAGCCAGTTTTGAGACTACTTCCCCAGCTTCATTTGTAACATTTTTCTAAACTATGAGTCTGTTCACAAGGCCAGGATGTGACCCACACATCCAGAGAGCAGACAGCCTCACTCCTTGCAGTTGACCCAGTCCATGACCTCTCTGGCGGGCAGTCCTGTCCTGGGAGATCAAGACTCATGAAAGGCAAAAACACACTAAACAAAATCTTTGTCATCACTGGCAGCTCTAGAGGTATACAGAAAAAGTCAAAGAGGCCATGAGCCCCCTTTGTCTGTTTTATTTAAGAATGGACTAATTCCAGCTCTGAATTCACTGGACCCAAGTCCTAGAAAAACAAGCCTCAGACACCTGAGTGAATACTTCAGGGACTGTCACCATTACCAGTGGTGAATATGATAGCCTCCCCTCCCTTGTGACACTGAGTTTCTAAAACAACCCAACCCAACCCGCTGGCAAGCATCCTGACATTTGCAGGGTTCAGAAAACTTATCAGAGACCACTTTCCACTCACCACTTCAGTAACTCGTGTTCCTTTCACATTCCCTACTGATACCTCCTCAAGGTCAGATCTAACAGGCCAGATCCTCTGAACAAGCCTGTTGCACAAATCATGCCCTTGTCCAAAACAGGTATTCCCTAGAGGTCCAATACCACATTTTCTCAGACTTTACCTGTTTGTAAGAGTTATAGCATTCTAAGAGATTTCATTAATCTAAAGGCAAAACAATTTTAAGAACACCACACTGGATCCACACTCGCGTGCCCTTGTTATCACAAGGAAAAACTCTTCTTACATGTTGTCTATTCTTAACAAGTAAATTTCCACACTGTTAACAGATGGTGAGGACAGCATTTTAGCCACTCAGAACACACCTTGGCAGAAAAACATCAGTTGCCTGGGTTTATCCTCATGCTGATACAAGAACGTGCTTCCTGCCAGCCACTTAATCTATACCTTCTGTTGTAAAGTCACATAGCAGCTTTGGGATTATGTCACTGATTTAAGTGACTGGAGATGTCTGCTGTTGCCTCTGCCACTTCTGCCATTAGGAAGTGGCAGGATTTTGTTGCTGTTGTTGCAGCTGGCAGCATTCAAAAGCTCTTAGACTCACGGGCACATCCCTGCAGCCCGGCAAAGCCTCGCCCACAGAGCGGAGCAGGTCTCAGCACGGGTTTTAATTTCACATCTTCGTTGCTGCACACAGCAGTCATGCACCCTCCTCTCTGCCTGACCTGACTCCAGTGCTTCCGTATTCCAACACTCTCACACTGGAATTCAGGACAGAAGTCTTGAGTGCCTTGAAGCCCTCGGATTTCTGTTCACCCACCACTCTCTCCAGTTTGAACAGGGTCTTTCCAAAGCCAGACCAGCTGCTCAGCCAGGGATGGCTAGAGGAGGAACATTAAGTAAGATACAGGATGCTTCCCTGTTTTTCTTAAAAAGTAAGCTACCAGACTATAACTTAAGATCTCAGAACACCCATGGGCTAATACTTACAGTCTGTCTTCTTCTGTAGGTAAAGTTCTTCCATAGCAGCAACCCCAGCTGTGTCCAGAAAGCCATCTTCCTTCAGCAAAGCCAAGAAGCTCTCTTTGTGTAGCAGCAACAGTACACAGTACAGACGTTGTGGCCAGGCATTAACTAGTGAAAGGAAAGAAAAACAGGAAAAAAGTTGAAAGGGAAAAGTTCTGTCATTCAAAACAGAAAAGGCAACAAGGTAGGGAAAGACAAGAGGCTGCACTCTGTGACCTTGCAGGCCCCCATGGAACACCCCACTGCCTTCTTTTTTAGCCCATGGACTCCAGCCAAGTCTCAGGGGTCTCAGTAAACCCAGATTCAGACTCACTGTTTCTTACCTCATAGCTCCAAAGCAAAAAAACAGGTTTGCAATACAACTCTTATTTTCTGCCCCAGAAATTCCAAAAGCAAGGATAGCCCAGAATGAGAAAAAATAACAGGCTTTGAAAAATGATTTAAATACCCCTCTGAATAAGACTGAACCATACAATTCAACTCTTCCTTAAAGCCTCTTTCCATATTTACTTTTATAATGGTGAAAAGCCAGCTGCCAAATTAGGAAAGCCTTTGTTTTGAAGTCCAGTCAATACGGACACTTGTAGGAGAAAGTACTGTGCACTTAACAGGCAAGTGAGAAATGTCCATTCCTTTGACGGTAAGTGACTAAGAAGGACCCTAGAGATGTTAACATTTAAATGAAGTACATGGAAAATTGTTATTTAGACAGTGTTTAGGTCTTGCAACCACCTGGCCTCCAACACTGTTGTGAGTTAGGTGCACTAAGTGTGCGTCTTGTTACAGTATGAGAGCATAGAGGATTATAAAATACATTAATCTCTTCGGTGGTGATTGTTGGAATGAGAGCTCCTCTGGACCCAGGCCCAGAGGAGGCTGAAAGCACAGGGATTGAAATAAAACCTTTGGATAAGGTGAGATACATAAAGTTATACCAAAGTAAAATAGAAATATAGATTTTTAACTTTTAGTAGAAATGTATGTTAAGTACTTTAAGTATTTCAAACACTGAAAAACTGCAGCAAAAAGACCTAAGACACAGATTCATGCTGCAGCAAGCTTCAGCTCTCACAGAATTTCTCTAGTTTAGACAAAACACAGATAGAACTATACTGTTCACATCTTTTAGATAGAGTGTTCACATGAAAAAAAGAAGCTGATAAAATTATGTATGCAAATTTGTGTAAGACTTAAAATTATTAGAATTGGATCGGGATAGGTTGAGGGAAGAAAGTTAGAATCATGTGTTCACCTTATTGGTCAATTAATAAATATAATCCACACTTCTGTAAACTTAGGGGATAGGAAAAAAGATGGAGGAGGAAGAAGAAGAAGATGAAGAAGAGAAAGAAGAAGATGCCATTTTTTGCCTGCTGTTAGCCTGCTGCTTGTTCTGCTTCCCCTTCGAACTCTATCTTCGGAAGACTATGGAACTTTGAAATAAAAGACTTCAGCAAAGCAGCAGGCTGCTCTCTGCTCTTTTCATTCTTGTTCCCTATGGGAAGGACTCCCATCCAGCCTCAACAGTGATAAATAAGACTATAGTATGGGCTTGGTATACGTAGTCTTCCAGGAAGGCTCAATCTTTAAGATCTAAGGTGAGCTTACACTACATTAGTTAAATGTCGTTAAACCTTTTTTCCAGAATTAATTCAGCATATTTTAATCTATGTCTGAGTTTTAAGGCCACTTCAAATTTAGAGCAGTTTAATCCTGAATAAGTGTCCACACAGGAATTTAGCTAATCCACATTAAATTGATTCTGATTTATGTACCTGAATACACTCTGTTAACAGAATTAGCATTAAGAAGACGATTAGCAGTTGATTCAAACACACACCAAGAGAACCACTCTTTCCAACACCTCTTAAACTGAGAACACACATGCTTTTTGATTCTGGTGTCCCACATAAGAGTACCCTAGCCCTATGACTAAGAGTTGCGTGTCTGATTGCAAACTGCATTGAAAAGATTCCCAAAAATCCACAAATGTGCTAGGAATATAAGACTTCCTCAGGAAATGCTCTGACCAGTCCTAAACTGGAGTAAGACTAGATGAAAAATTCTAGATGTGAGCTTTGAGATGATAAACAATTGCGGCCTTTAAGTTTCATCCAAAAGTAAATACCATTATTACAATGACTTGCAGATTAAAAACTAGTCTCTTAATAATATAGGTCTGTGTTACAAAAAAATTCTCTAACAGGACTAACAAAAATAAACCTATTACACTAAGTTCTGTAGATGATTACACTGTAGTATCACAACAGGACAACAGTGCTCCTTAATGCCAGTACAGAGAACCAAAGAGGAGTGATAGATGCCTACAAAACCTTACAAACTGAACCTCAAACCAGCAGGTGGGCAGCAGAGTGTACAGTCAGCATGGGCTCATTAACTTCTGCCAGGTGCTGCTCTAACTCATTGACAGGACCTCCAGAGATGTTCATTCTCAGAGGAATGCCCAACTCATCAAGGGAGAGCCATCCTTCCCTGTCCAGTGCATCCTGCTGGCTGGAGCACCCTGACACTAACACATTCCAGATGTATGCACATCTGGCTGGTAGACTGTGAATTCCCAGACATACTTAAAGCAAGGCACTTGACAGTCTATTGGCATATCCACAGGAGGGAAAAAACCTGCCCTTTGTGAGGAATGTCAGGGGACAAATCCTGGCTGATGACTGCACCCATGCTCATGGACCCAAAGCACACCCCTGCTTACCGGTTTGGATATGGGAAGAAGGAGTGGGGGCTTTGAAGCACCTCCTCTGCATGTCAATATTACATATCTAAAGCTGCAATCAACCTAGCAACAAAACTAAGTAGGGAATATTGTTACCTCTCCTTTGTACTATCACCACTGTTAAGTTTCTGCTTAGGATTTGGGGAATTTGGCAACACTTTTATTCACTCTAAAGAGAAATCGGGATTACTACTTACATAGTATACAGGCACTCACTGACCACTAACGTGGTACAAAAATCTTTTGAAGAACACTAAGAGAATTGCTCTTTTCAAGCATTTTTTCACAAGGATGCTGGTACCGGTCTGTGGGTCACAGACCTCCGTTGGATTTGTTGTGCTCTACACCATGCCACAAAACATAAGCTCTTCTGTCTGAGTCTAAGCCACTGCACAAGTTTGGCATACAGAAAGAGAGGACTGGAGGGGACTGTACAGCCTTCTACAGTCACTGGTAGTTATGCAACAGATGTTTTTTATCTTCAGAAGGGTGTTCAGAGTACCCAGTCGATACCTCACGCTCAGGCCCCCAGTACTGTTAACTCTCTGCAAAAAACTAATTTCCAGTGCTTTCCAGCAATTAAAGCTAAACACCAAAATCTGTAAGAATAAAGTGCCACAGGAAGAGTACAAAATGGATCCCATGGAGAGTAGAAGAGACTTCTGCTGTTCTCATCAATGAAATTAGACCCTACTCCTGGCACCTTAATACCCTGCACAGAGGCAAAACAGAAGTACAAGCAGTCTGTGGAATGAGCAAATCAAAGGGTAGCTGGTTTAATGTACATCACTGAAAATTCAGACAACTGATCCCTTGCAACTGCAGTCAGTCCCCAGGATATAGAACATGGAAACACTACTTTATAGAGGTTGTAACATTCACATCACATTAGCAAACTGTAGTGAGCTAAGGGTACATATTTTATCATTTAACTCATCTCAGCTGACCAGCAGAAGCATGCACAGCCAGGAAAACTCAGCTTTGCCACCTGCTTGAACTTCAGCTCTCTGGAGTTTAGCTAAACTTTACTGGGAACAAAGCAAATGATCTGGCCTGTTCTGCCTGGGCAAAAGTTTCAACTTACATAAAAACACTAACTTTTAAGGACTGCCCAGATGTTGGCATACCAGCTAACTCCCTGTGTTAAAGTAGGGCATGGAGCCTAACAGCGGACTAATCACCAAGAGCAAAACACCTGAGCCTGAAGTGCATCCAGTTCTTCCAGCCATGCAGGGTGACAGCTGCAATGACACTGTATGCCCCAGTATCTGTTACAGACAGTGGAACAGGTTTGTTAGTAGTCACCTCTGATTTTCACCCACGGAGGCTGACATACTTGGTTCACTGCTGACACAAGTTAACTAGGTTCACTTGAATTACTAACTCATCAGAAAGCACTCAGCAAACTAGTATCAGAGGAAAACGGCTTAGCATCCTTTCAGATGTTCTTCCAGCTCACAATAGGCAAGAAGAACTGTAAGCCAGAGATGCAGAAAACTGATCAATCCCACACTTCCAGCTCGGTTAGAGCTGAGGCCCCACTGTATCTCCACTTTAGATCACTCTGGTAAGTTCAACACAGCTGGGAAATACAACTTCCCATTTAGTACTGCTGTGCTAAAACTCTGATAGTTTCCAATGCAGGCTTTTACGTTTCACCTGTGTAAAATTGAGACAACAGCAGGTATCAGTGATCACTCCTGACACTCACTCAGAACTCCCTGAAGCAGAAATACTGTTTTCTGTCTAGAGCAAGAAAAGCTGCAGGAATTCATCCCCACAGCATTAGTTTTCCTGTGATATAAAGTACCACAGTACAACACCCACCCAAGCACGGCACAATTAAAGCACAGATTCCACGCACTTATCCCATGGTCTGCCTTTGCAGAAGGCTCCCTGCACATGACATTTCACCCTGCTGCAGAAATCCTGCCCAGCCTCCCGACCTATAGGGCTGCAATTTCATCTCATTTTCTGCAATTCAGAAGATTACTCAAGAGAAAGTTAGGCTACAGGGCAACCTCTGAAAATGATGACAATGAAACACATATTTTGGTCAGCCCTTTCTTTCTACAAGGGTGCTAGCCGCTATTTCAAACTAGAATGGCTGTTGAAAGTCCATTATTTGGTACACCAACAGTCTCCAGACCTAATCCCTCTTAATAAATGTATTTTTACAGCTGTAGATTTAGAGAGTAAAAAGCTCAAATGGCATAAAATCAGTTCCCCACCCCCATGCCTGGTGTCTGTACTAAGTAAACATAAAATAGCCTTCAAAAGCAGCTTTCTGCAAACAATGCAGCTGTTTGCTTTCTTTGGGGAGGCAAAAAAACCTTTCCCCTAGAGAAAAAAAAAATTAAATCACTGTTTCAAGAGGGAACAAAGTGGACTTACCAAACCTTATGAAACTGGAACATTTCAGGGCTCTGGCAAGACAATATAGACAATTTAAACTAAGTCCTTGTCAGCAGAGCTAAAAAGCTTTCACCAGTTGATGGAAGGCTAAGTGGCCTCCATGAAATAAGCTAGCAGCCTCTGTCCTCTCAGTCAGATTTTTCTTATCACAGAATTTACCACCACTGGCAACTATCCACAGATCAAGTGGCCATGGAGAGTGCCAATCTAACAGCTACATGTTATGAGCTTTCATGAGCACTTTCCTTTCTCACAAGCAGACATGACCTAGCACTTCATGCTTCCTGCCACAGACAAAAAATTTGTACATCTGCTTAACTGCAACAGATCTTGTCTACACAAGTATCAAGTCAAATGAGACTCATTTTCGAAGAAAATAAGCAATTAAAGCATAAACATCAGATTTCAGCAGAAATATTAGTCATCTTTATGAACACTGATAATATATTGACATTTAACTTCTTTTAGGTAGTATTAAGCTGCATTTTGTGAAGGAAACAATACCATGAGCCATGTGAATTCTGCAAATCCCAGATCTAGAGTCCCCCAGTATCTGTATACCATCAGTAGAAAGCAGATCCCTCTAAGGATTGTGCATATGAAGGGCAGGAGAGAAGGGCCTGACTCATGAACTGACATTCTGACCCACACAAGACAAACCACCAGAGGACTAGTGGCCTGGATGGGCATTAGTGTAACAGAGGTGCAGATTAAGTCTAGAGTCCAGAACTAAATCCCCATCTCCCAAATCAAGACCTAATGCCTTGGCCACTTCTCTGCCAAACTCCAGGATTTCCCTTCTTCAAGCACAGTAGCTGTAACTAGAAGGAAAAAACAGTATTGATCCCAATTAAGTTAAGATTGGGCTAGATAAAGAGCAGATGTAGGCAAATGCTAGCAGTTTTTTTTGTTCTGCTGCTAGAGCTCTAATTTGAGATAAAATCTCCAACAGAAACAGGCAGTGCATTAAGAAGCAAAAGTAATGTCCATTCTGTGATGTAAAGTCACACTAAGCTGGCAAACCCCAAAGGTACAAATCTGATATTCCCATCTCTAAAACTTCCAAGTAGTCAAAAAACTTATGACATCTACAGGAGCTCTAGGAAAGAGGGGAAACTGCCACCTGAACAATGACAATTCCATGTAAATAACATTACTGATCTTTTAAAGTAATCTTTTAACCCAAATAGCCTGAAATAGGTTACAAAAAGGTGCCATAAAAAGCATTAGCAGCACAGAGTTCAGGCAACTCACCTGAGGCCACAAGCAAGCAAAAGCAGAGATTAGAATGAAGCCATTCGATCCCACACGTCCGTCTCCTGGCTTAAGCCCTGCTAGAGTCTGTAGCAGTCACAACCAATGCAGAATCAGCAGTGGAGGTGTGAGCTTTGGACCTACGGGCTCCTGCCTGGGACACAGGATCGTTATCAGTGGAGGCACACAGACACTAAAAGCTGGTCTTTCATAACCTCCCCACAGAGGACATTTCTCTCCCTTTTGCCAAATGAATACGGGACACAAAGTTTCCTATTTAATCTAAAGAGTCCTTCAGTGAGAAGTGCTTTCCTCTTCAAAATCACCCAGGTCATATCACAGAGTTTACATTGACTCCTTGTTCCTAGCAATGTGACTGGAGAGCTCCAGGATCAGCAGGCAAGAATTTGATTAGCGTGACAAACAATGATCTTCCTACTGGTTTACTTCCCACACTATCTGGCCTTGGGTTAGATAGTGAAGAGGTTCTGGTCTTGTTCTCAAGTGTTTACTAATACTGAAGGCAACTAGTGCATGGCTATCAACATGGCCACCCAGTTTAACTCATTTTCCCTCCTTAAGGAGCATGTAAAATTTGGTAAAACCACCATTTAAAGGATAATGCCAAAATATCAGGAAGCTGAGGAAACAGCCTCATGGAATACCTCTAGCAACCTGCCACTTCTGTTCCAAGACACATAGCCTCTCACTCATCCACAGGACCCTTAAGGCAGAATGCACACAGGTACAAAACACAAAATAAATTATTTCACATTGTTATTTAAGGGGGCTCCAACCTCACAGAAGATTAGAGACAACCAATGGAAAAGGACTCCTTTCAACACAGGCCAACAATAAAATACTTACTCACAACCTGCTCAAACTGCTGCTATGAAAATAACTAGACAGAACCCAAGCCAAATATTAGGTTCTACTTGCTGCACTGTGTACTGCTGTGGTAACTGAGCCTGCAGCAGGAGTGACCGATGAGCCAAAAGGTCCTAAAGTGGTAGAAGTCTGCTGGTGGGACAGCTCAGAAGTCTGAAACCACCATTTAAAAGAAGGCCTCCCCATCAGGCTTTGCTATATTATGTTAACCTTTCTCAGTTGATTGGCATGTTAGCCCGACACCCCTTTTCCCCTTATAAGCCTTTGTTTAGTAAGTTCTCCAGGACTCCATACCGCTTCGGATTCCCTGTTCCACCCCCTGCCTCTTCCCATAGGTTACACTGATGTCACTCTCCCCTCCTCCCTTCAGATAATTGGTCCCTGGTGTTCTGCCCCCCCCAGAGCTATCCAATATAAAAGTTCAAACACATCCCTGTTTGGCGCTCTTGGCGTCTGGACACCTTCGTTGGGACAATAAACTCCATACGGAATTCTACACTAAGAGCTCTCCTGCCTTTGTGTCTCCGGTAATGTACTATACAGAGAAGCAAGCCTAGATCTTGCTCTGACAAGACTCAGGCCTAACAATGTCATGTCAGGAGCGGAAATCTGGCTTCCCAACTCCTTAGGCAAAATGGGATGGGGCATCTAAAGTTATTTAGCTTTGGCATGAGAACTGAGCACATGGATATTTCTGAAGTCAGTACATTATGTGCAGAGTTCTTCTGAATGCTCCACTATGAACAGACGAGCAGATAATCATTCTGAAAGACCAAGACGTGGCCCAGAACTAACACCATGAGCACTGACATTCCTGGCCCTAAACTCTTCAGAGTGTCTAACTTGCTTCTCCGGTCAAAGCCAAATTCCTGGGATATATTTCTGAGACACTGGTGGGCCTACCCTTACCAATCAGAAATAAACCACATGCAATAGCTCCTCACAGAGGAAAGCACTAGCTTACAAACAACTCCATAATAAAGACTGGACTACAATTTTCAGAGTCCTCAGAGCCTCCTTTTAACATTTACACAGATACACATATTCAAAAATGGCTGCTGTTTTACAACCTTCCCTTCTGACACAACATGCCAAGTCATTTTGAAAAACCTGTCACAGGTCAGCAATATCTGCCTACCGAAATGACCACAACACCTGTTTCTCATTACTTCTAGCATGCTTAGATGGCTCATTGATGAAAACAAGCACAGCTCCCAATGCAATGGAAGATGTGAAGTTTGCATGCACCAAAGCTGGACTGACCCAAAAGAATGCACATGCAAGGGACTGTGGCATGCACTTAAGCAAGAGGATTGCTTAAGTGTCAAGTATAATACGCAAGATAATGCAGTCATCTATTTTACAAAAAAACAGCTTCCACTAGAAGGTTGTGAAATACGTGAAACATTTCAACTTTCAACATTACATTGAGTGTCCCCTACTTTCCCCATGGAAGAAAAAAAAAGGCAAAAATCTAGTCCATTCTTTGGCAAAAACAAACACAAAATGTGATTTGCTTTATCACGGCCAATGTCCAAAAATCCATAGTCCATATTAGCAGATTTTTTTTTTGGCTCTCAAAGAATGGCTCCTTTCTAGTGGAATGCAGAAATAATAGAACATCCTGCTAAAATAATAATTGCAACATTTGAGCTCAATTCATGCCATTAAGCTTTGATCTCTGAGCAAGTATAGTATTGTCAGCACACAGTCTGCAAAAAGCTGTGCTGCACAACCCCAGTAACTTTTTCCAGCTTTTGACACATCCTGTTTCAGGACAATATATCTGCAACTGGGAAAAAGGGTAAAGAATTTCACCCTGCAAAAGGTACCTTTCTGCTTGGCAGGGATCACAAAGGGAAGAAGGAAGACACAGCCTCCCCAAGAAAGCAGCTTTTCCCAAAAGAAATCCACAAGCTCATAGAGTGTTAGGACACAAAACACTTTCAACCACCATGCCTTCCACAGGACATCCTGGTCACTGAATCATTTATACTAATCAGCCAGATACCTGGTTTTAAAAAGTGCAACACTGAAAGGTGCTCCATGATCCTACAGCAGAGTCACTGAGGCGTCACTGGCATGTTTCTATCTCCTACTACACAAAGTTATGAAGACTTGTAGCTTTGTCATCACATTCATAAGGACTTTTTTGGAAAGGAGTGACTTCTCCTACATCTTGCTCTTTTGTAACTTGTTTTTTATCTTGGGACAAGATGAGGACACCAACAGTATCCAGCACAAGACTGAACTGCAGTTTGAGATGTATGCCTGCCTTGTAACATCAAAAGAAACTGTAGTGTTATTTTCCTCTCCATCTTTGCCATTTGGGAACATCATGCCATAAAGCAGCGCATGTTTTCAGTAACAGAGCAGAACACAACATGGCTTATACTGTAGAAAACATGACAGTGGTGCCTTTGAGATTCAGAGGCATAAAGAATAAGCTGTATGTTAAGCTTGATATCTACACAACAGCACTGATATCTGTGGTACACCTACAAGTAACAGCAAATGAAACAAAAATATCACTGAAATATGCAGAAAAACATCAGCCAAGAAAAAGCCTCTAGCACAATGAAAGGAAATGACATTGACGAAAGAAAGCAACAAACTGGCAAAGTTAGTATTTAGCAGCCATTGTCAGCTTGAGCAGAGTTGGAGTCTGTAAAGCCTACAACAGACAGGGCTACAACAAGACCTCGGCTCTCACGTGGCTACCATCCAACTGTGCTGATATGGAAGATGGTAATCCACTGAAGTGATAAAGAGATGTTCAAGTACTTCTGAAATCAGTGAGTGTCAGCTATGAAGAGGAATGAATTTCTCATCAATCTTGGTAACCCATACAGACTTCAATAATCACTTTATCTCTACAGTTATAACTTTATCTCTAAAGTTATTAATAGAAGAATATGAAAATAGCTGGCAGACATGATAAGGTGGCTGGCATACCTGCTGAGTCAGGTGTGGCACAGGGCAGTTAGCTCGGAGCACTGCCAGGGAGCGTGTGCCAATCTTCCCGTTTTGCCTGGTCTACAGAGCAAACAGTTGTTACTCACACCTTCTATTCTTCAACTCCAGCTGTACCCCTGCTGCTGAAGCTTCAGTCCTTAGGGTGAGCATGGCAGTGAAAGCCATGCAAAGCAGGCTAATGTGTGCCTAATTCAACATCATACACAGACATATCCAGGAAAGAAGGATGACAGGATTTGTTCAAGTCCTAAGCTACATCTCACAATGCAGAAGTATTTTCAGGACAGAGCTCCATTAGTTTGCTCCTAAAGCTTCAAGGGACCAAGCACAGAGTTGAAGAGCTGTGGTCAACTAAATTTCAACCAAATTACTTCAGGCAAGTGCAGAAGTAGCATGAAATGGGAAAAGCAATAAGCTTACAGGAGAGCAAGGTGAGCAAAAAGAAATGTTGCAAGTTTTTTATGGATATAGGATCCAAAACATAGCTTTTTTACGTTAAGTTTAGAATATCCTTAATGGTGCTGAGAAAGTTCCACTGGAGCCAAAGCACACTCCAACAGACAACCACATTTTGCAATTATGTCTGGTTTCATATATGAACATATAGGAGGATAGATGTAGAGATGTGAATATTAAGAGTATGTCACAAGAACAAGGAATGCAGCTCTGGGAGACATGGCTGGCAATCAGGAGAATAAAATATTTATCTGGGAAAAATAAAATCTGTAGAAATCTAAAAACAGATGGTGTACAGGTGATTGCATCAGTTTGTTAGAAGAAAGAAGTGAGTCCAGATCTCTCCAAACACAGTAGAAAAACTCCTATTGCTTACTTAAGCATGAATATTTAAACATAGGTTTGAGAGAGATAGGAAACAAAGCAGTAAGAACTGCTACTCTGATTTAATAGGGTAAAGAATAATTAAAATATCCAAAATACCTTAAAACAAATAAATTCAATAAAAAGCACTTTTCCCATCGGCAGAACAAAAATACAAATGCAGGATCCATTAGTTCAGTTTATTAAATAGGAACACTGCATTCAGAGGAAGAGCAGATTTTGAACTGAGGCTCCTGTACTAGTACAAGAAAGAAATATCCATGGATCTGCACTCAGAAAAGCTCAGTGCTGCTTTATTGTTTGGATGAAGAGAGTTCTGGGGTTTTTTAAACCATTCAAGTTTGGTCCTAACTGTTTTTATTGTCAGTCATAGCCAAACTCTTATTGTGTGAGTATAATTAAAATAAAGGGAAGAGAAGAAAAACTGCCGATAGATTCCCAGAATATCAATATACTCCTCATGAATACAGCTGTCAGAGAAAAAGAACATTTATGATAACTTTCTTGTTTCTTTTTATGGAACAAAAATTCACCTCTGAAAATATTGTACTTAAGCCCAGGTTGCTGGCACTAGCAACACAGCCTGAAGTATTTAAAAAAAGATGTGTCACCTGCTGAATGTGAGAAAAAACACACTTTGACTTCTGCCATAAAGAGTATAAACTTTGGTCATGCCATTATTATAAAAATGGTGAAAGCAGATAAGAGAAAACAGTCAAGTCATCACAAGAAGAGCAGATGTGCTGAGAACCAGGTTTTCCTGGTCCCTAACCTTGCTCTTGTCACCTACATCACCAAAACTGCTGCTCCAAGACCTTCCACATGGCTTGATTTTGACCTTTACTGGGCTAACAAGTACTATGCTAATGACTATTAGCTGCATGGCTTGCTTTCTTGCTCCCAGTAACAACCACTCATTTGGAAACAGGCTAGTAAAACTGCAGATTGTTTCGGAGAGTCGAGCAAGTAGAGTGCTAACAGGTTTTGGCCTCCTCTGTCTTCCACACAACCCTGCCTGCTATTTGCTAAAAAGGAAACTAGATCCCCAGAATGATCTCTGAACTGTGTGGTAAAAGGCTCCGACTTTGTTCTTTCACAGAGAATAACCTTGCTATCTAGCCCAAGCCAGAATAGTCTTGGAAAGGCTCTCTTGCTCTCCTTTTTCTGTCCAACCACAATTGTTCTCTAACAAAGTCAGCATAACACAAACCAATCTCCCTGCTTTAGACAGAGCTCTGCTAAGCAACACTCCTCCAGAAAAAAAAACGTAAGAGGAAAAAGGTCAGCTTGTATGTGGATACTTATGCCATTCAAACTGACATGCATTTTTATTATGTATGATCAAGCTCTTTTGCTAATAACCCAACAAATAAAGATCTGAATGTTCCCATTTTTCCTACAGTGTTAGCCTGTTGTGTCAGGAAAGCTGCATCAACAGTTTTCCATCCTACTCTGTCTCTCTCTCGGTCCTTGAAACAAGCAAAAATACTTTCTTCTCCCCATCACAAATGCTAAAAAAGACAGGACTAGCTTTGCTGCCACCTGTTTTAAAGAAAGGGAACAGGGTACTTCAGGTACTCCATTCAGTAGTTTTAGTCATGGTATTTCTTCTGAATTATCTGTATGACTTTGTGCAATCAATACAAGCAAGACATGTAGCTACAGAAAGAAACATTTTACCTTTTTTTTTTTGTGGTGATGATCTTTTAAACACTATAAGCAGAGTCTTACCATCGTATTTTTTATCTATACTCTTAATATCAGTAAATGCAGATGTGCATGCTCGTCAACTACACAAAAAAAAAAAAGTTCCAAGCATGCAGAATTCAAATCCTTAGCTGGCATAAATATGAAATAATCTTAGAGGGAGTGAACTTCTCCCATGCCAGACCTGGAGAAAGCAGGCAGAGTCACTAGCAGTCTCAGATGATCAAGGAAAATATATCTTATGTATAAAATATGTTTTACTAAACACAGTAAACACCGACTCTAGCTCCTCTCACAGGAATCATCAAGAATAACCAGCCTAAGAGAAACATGATGATGTTTGGTTAGCCATGGCCTCTGCACTTATTTCAGGATTTGGTTTGTTGCCCAGCCTAGAAGACCTATATAAACACTGAGGGTGCCTGCTTCAAGGTTACTCAAACAAAGTGGTAGTTTGGGTCCCTCTCTGCTCCCTTCTGTCATCATCTTTGTGCTGGCACCAGTGCTAACAAAGCCATCGGAAGACTCTGAACACAGGATGCTGGGGTGAAAAAACAAAAACAGCCAGCAAAAAGAAGAGAGTTTGTTCTCAATTACCCACCCTGGGTTGGTGAATTCCAGTGCCAGCACAAAGGATGAAACAGACAGGGAGAGAAAAGAACAGGCAGACCAGGGGAAATTAAGCAGGTCCATTACCAGCTCATTAGCAACCTTCAATTACTCTGGATTAAAGTTCTGGAGAAACCACACCCTAAGAAATACTGTGCCTGCATGGGGCAATGCACATAATAAACACTAGGAGAGCTGATCATATTTGGCCACAGATGGATGAGTTCAGTACCAATCCTCCTTCTGCTCTGTGTTGGTGAGTCTGACTCTGCCAGGTGAACTCACTGGTGAGAGAACAGGCTTGCAGAGATGTAGGCAAGGGAAGACTTGCTTTCTGAAATGTGTGTATTACACTTGATTAACAGGTAAGAATGCTTCAACCCAGAATCCACACGGAAGATCTGCTGTCACTTTGCTTGAGTCACTAAGGCTTAGTCCTGAACTCCAGAAGACTAGTTTATCCTCGGATAGAGAGGGAGAAGTTCAGCCTAAGGAGCACTAGAGAAAATGCCACTCCTAGAAAAAAAGACCAAGGTAAGTTTACTGACTTTGTTTTAAGCTAATGGCATTTCATCTTCAGTAGTTCAGCATTTGACCAGGAGCTTCTCTTTATATACACAGCGATGTTATGTACCAAATCTGGTGCCAGATCAAGCGTCTGATCACACCAGTACAGCACTGAGTGATGTTTGGGTTTGAAAAAAATTTAGCATTACAAGAAAGGTTTGCTAGCAGCTGCCTGTGGCACACTGATTTATAAATGTGCCTCAATCTCATTGTGTGAAGAGACCATTAAGAAACTTTCAACATACCTGCTTGCACAGCTATGCAGCTTTATTCAGAGGAAATTTGGAACTACTATCCAAAAGAGTGCCATGACTCCTGGAAACACTAGAACCTTACACGTAGCTGCACCCAAGGTGTTTATGTCACGTAACTATGATATGGCTACACGTCCTTCAGCAGAGACTTATCAGGAGAAAGTTATTGTGAATAGTTTTGGGCTAGCTGATGGATTATTGCACTCTAATGTCAAATTACAACAAATTGTGATCTCTTGCAGTCCAGAGGCCGGCTGGTAACCCCCTCCGGACACCTACAATGAGCAAAAAAAACAAAAAAACAAAAAACCAAAAAAACAAAAAAAACATGATATTTTATTATTTAATGCTAAGCATTCTCAACTTAACAGGTTCAACTTAAATTCTACCATGCAACACTTGTGTACCGTGCTACCAAACATATATCCCCATCTTTTTTGTTAAGGGTTGACTTCTAATTTTTACCATAATCAGCCCTACCAAAGTATGATTATGAGAAACGAGGTGCTTCATGTCATGAGTAAAGGCATCAAACTCCTGCCCATACCAGATACAGACTGTATCGCACAACTCTTACATAAATTAGAATTCAAATTCACACAATGAAGACCCCACCAACACCATTTTTATCTGTTACATCAGTAAAATGCTGCAGAGCCCAAGGTGCTACCCACTTAGCTTAATATCCTACTGTGCCATCACAGAATCACACACTGATTTGAGTGACAGGAAAGTGTCAGCATACGTTGCCATTGCCACTTGTTGGGGAGTCAAGCTGTGCCACAAGCACAAAAAGCATTTGCACTGAATGTTTACTACCATGACCCCCTTTCAAAACTGAGCAAGACTGCTCCATTACAATAGCCTTTCGACAGCAGGCTTGACCATCTGTTGTTAATGGAACATCCCCAAGACATGGCTGTTCTCTGCAGTGCAAGCACCAACTCATTTTCAAAAGTGAAAATAAATTTTAATGCATTAATCCATAGCAGTAATTTTCAAAACAGTTCAACTCATTTAAATTTAATTTAGAAGATGTTTACACCCCTCTAGCTTCAGTGAGGTCTATTCCAACACACTTAAAATCAACTTTGGTCCTTTAAGTATGTTTTTTGTACAGACTTTAAAATCTCCAAGGCCAACAGCTTGGGGGAAAGGGGACACTTCTGGTTAAAACTAGGCAAAAATAGGGTTTAATATGAACTTTTAATTTAGAATCAGAGTATCTTTCCAGGCATGTTTGAAGCATCTGGGCTGCTGTGCAGCTCCAGTCTTTTGTAACAACAGCCTGATGATAGGTTGCAGCGTAGCACTCCAGCTTCACAACAGTCTGGCACGCAGCAGCATGATTTGTT
Organism: Daphoenositta chrysoptera; assembly: GCA_013397915.1. Classification (NCBI taxonomy): domain Eukaryota; kingdom Metazoa; phylum Chordata; class Aves; order Passeriformes; genus Daphoenositta; species Daphoenositta chrysoptera. The sequence goes on from VZRO01000423.1 coordinate 103,121, forward strand.
GCATGCAACTGAGCCTCCTGCCCATCACAAAGGCAGCCAGATCGATTTTTTATTTTTACACTCCCCCCGCCATCCCAAGGCCCTCCCCTTATCCCACCCCCGCGACTTTACAGGATTCACGTAGGAGTGAAGGGGATGAAAACCCTCCCGTTATCTTCTAGCACCCACCGAGGCTGGGAGAGGCAGCGGTAAGGTGAGCCACCCTCCGTGAGCGCTGCCAAGTCAGAGTCGCCTCGCTCAGGATAAGCTAAAATAAAACAACTATTTTTTAAAAAATAAGCACACACACAACCACGCCCCTCCCACACACACAAACACTATTAGCGCCTTTCCGATCCCCCGCTACGCCGTAAACCATCCTCCGAGCCGCGCTCCCGACAGGCTGGGCACAGAGAGAGAGCGGCACCACGTCGGAAGGCAAAAACCCCAAAACAATAAG